>JBBPMR010000824.1:0-14255 GCA_038090415.1 Rossbeevera mucosa | reverse complement strand
TTTGTTACTGCACAAGGAACAAACATGGCACATTGTATGAGATATGCAACTCGATAGTGAGTACAGGAATTTACAAATGGATGAGAGAACAATATCAAATTATGAAAAGTACTGTGCAGGTTATTGATAGGTTATATGAGTCACAATGTCCAGTGCATAGCTTGGACATTATAGAGCCTCAGAAGCTGGCAATGTGGTTTCCACAATTTTGGGTAAGATGATTAACTATGAATGAGGATAAATGATTATTATCCATCCAAATGGGTACATGTAGAGAGTATGTGATTTTAATAAATATCATGTTGATGTATATTTGGATCTGATTCTGCTGCGAAATTTATAGTATGTGAGTTGTGCATTGTAGAATGTGGCACACAGTAATAATGCTGATGATGGCTTGTCCATTTGTTCTCCATTCTGCTCTGCAAATCACAGAAAGTGAGTTGAACATTGTGGGATGTGGCAGACAGCGGTGATGATGTTGATACCATGTCCATTCATTCTCCATTCTGCTCTGAAAATCACAGTGGGTGAGTTGTGCATTGTGGAATATGGCAGAGAGTGGTGATGGTGATGGTGCCATGGCCATTTATTCACCATTTGGCTCTGCAAATCACAGAGAGTGAGTTGTGCATTGTGGAATGTAGCAGACAGGGGTGATGCTGATGATGTCATGTCCATTCATTACCCATTCTGCTCTACAAATCATAGGAAGTGAGTTGTGCATTGTGGAATGTACTAGACCATGGTGATACTAATCATGCCATGTCCATTCATTCCTGATTTGGCTCTGCAAATCACAGTCTGTGAGTTGTGCATTCTGAAATATGGCAGAGAGTGGTGATACTGATGATGCCGTGTCCATTCATGCCCCATTCTGCGCTGCAAATTGAAGAAAGTGAGTTGTGCATCGTGGAGTGTGGCAGATACAGGTGATGGTGTTCATGCCATGTCCATTCATTGTCCAATCTGCTCTGCAAATGACAGAAGGTGAGTCATGCATTGTGGAATATGGCAGACAGTGGTGATGCTGATGATGCCATGTCCATTCATTCTCCATTCTACTCTGCAAATCACAGGAAGTGAGTTGTGCATTGTGGAATGTAGCACACAGTGGTGATGATGATGATGCTATGTCCATTCATTCTCCATTCTGCTGTGCAAATCACAGTTTGTAAGTTGTGCAATCTGGAATGTGGCAGACAGTTGTGATGCTGATGATGCCATGTTTATTCATTATCCATTGTGCTCTGCAAATTACAGGAAGTAAGTTTTGCATTGTAAAATGTGGTAGATGGTGGTGATGCTGATGATGTCATGTCCATTCATGGTCAATTCTGCTCTGCAAGTCACAGAAGGTGAGTTGTGCGTTGTGGAATGTGGCAGGGAGTGGTGATGGTGATGATACCATGTCCATTCATTTTCAATTTTGCTCTGAAAATCACAGTTTGTGAGTTTTGAATTGTGGAATGTAGTAGAGAGTGGTGATGGTAATGATGCCATGTCCATTCATTCTCCATTCTGATCGGAAAATGACAGTCTGTGAGTTGTACATTGTGGAATATGGCAGACAGTGGTGATGCTGATAATGCCATGTCCATTGATTCTCTATTCTGCTCTGCAAATCACAGGAAGTAAGTTGTGCATTGTGGAATGTGGCAGACAGTGGTGATGCTATTGATGCCATTGATATTCATTCATCATTCTACTTTGCAAATCACAGTTTGTGAGTTGTGCACTGTAGAATATGGCAGAACATGGTGATGCTGATGATGCCATGTCAATTCATTCTCCATTTTGCTTGGCAAATCACAGAAAGTGAGTAGTCCATTGTGGAATGTGGGAGACACTGGTGATGGTGATGATGCCATGTCCATTCATTGTCCATTCTGCTCTGCAAATGACAGAAGGTGAGTCATGCATTGTGGAATGTGGCAGACAGTGGTGATGGTGATGATGCCATATCCATTCATTCACCATTCTACACTGCAAATCACAGGAAGTGAGTTGTGCATTGTGGAATATAGCACACAGTGGTGATGATGATAATGCCATGTCCATTCATTCTCCATTCTGCTGTGCAAATCACAGTTTGTAAGTTGTGCAATCTGGAATGAGGCAGACAGTTGTGATGCTGATGATGCCATGTTTATTCATTATCCATTGTGCTCTGAAAATCACAGTCTGTGAGTTGTGCATTGTGAAATGTTGCAGACAGTGATGATGCTGATGAAGCCATCTCCATTCATTTTCTATTCTGCTCTGCAAATCACAGAAAGTGAGTTATGCATTGTGGACTGTATTAGACAGTGCTGATCATTATGAACCATGTCCATTCATTCACCATTCTACACTGCAAATCACAGGAAGTGAGTTGTGTATTGTGGAATGTGGAACACAGTGGTAATGGTGATGATGCCATGTCCATTCATTCTTCATTCTGCTTGGAAAATCATAGGAAGTGAGTTGTGCATTTTGGAATGTGGGAGACAGTGGTGATGCTGATCATGCCATGTCAATTCATTGTCCACACTTTTCTGCAAATAACAGAAAGTGAGTTGTGCATTGTGGAATGTGGCAGACAGTGGTGATAGTGATGACACCATGTCCATTCATTCTCCATTCTTCTCTGCAAAGCACAGTGGGTGACTGTGCATTGTGCAATGTGGCAGACAGTGGTGATGCTGATGATGCCATGTCCATTCATTCTCCATTCTGCTCTGAAAATCACAGGAAGTGAGTTATGCATTGTGGAATGGGGCTGACAGTTGTGATACTGATGATGCCATATCCATTCATTCTCCATTCTGCTCTGAAAATCACAGGAAGTAAGTTGTGCATTGTGGAATGTAACAGATATTAGTGATGCTGATGATGGCATGTCCATTCATTCTCCATTCTGCTCTGTAAATCACAGTGGGTGAGTTATGCGTTGTGGAATGTGACAGACAGTGGTGATGGTGATGATGCCATGTCCATTCATTCTCCATTCTGCTCTGCAAATCACAGGAAGTGAGTTGTGCATTGTGGAATGTGACAGATGGTAGGGATGCTGATGATGCCATGTTCATTCATTCTCCACTTTGCTTTGCAAATCACAGAAAGTGAGTTGTGCATTGTGGAATGTGGCAGACACTGATGATGGTGATGATGCCATGTCCATTCATTCGGCATTTTGCTCTGCACATCAAAGTTTGTGAGTTTTGCATTGCAGAATGTGGCAGACAGTGGTGATGCTGATGATGCTATATCCATTCATTCTCCATGCTGCTGTGCAAATTACAGTTTGTGGGTTGTGCATTGTGAAATGTGGGAGACAGTATTGATGCTGATGATGGCATGTCCATTCATTCTCCATTCTGTTCTTCAAATCATAGGAAGTGAGTGGTGCATTGTGGAATGTGGCAGACAGTGGTGATGCTGATGATGCCATGTCCATTCATTGTCCATTCTACTTTGGAAATCACAGGAAGTGGGTGGTGCATTATGGAATGTGGCAGACAGTAGTGATACTGATGATGCCATGGCCATTTATTCTCCATTCTGCTCTGCAAATTACAGAAGGTGAGTTGTGCATTATTGAATATGGCAGACAGTGGTGATGGTGATGATGCCATGTTGATTTATTGTCAATTCTGCTTTGCAAATCACAGGAAGTGAGTAGTCCATTGTGGAATGTGGGAGACACTGGTGATGGTGATGATGCCATGTCCATTTATTCTCCATTCTGCTGTATAAACTGCAGTTTGTGAGTGATCCATTGTGAAGCATTGCAGGCAGATGTGATGCTGATGATGCCATGTCCATTCATTCTCCATTCTGCTCTGCAAAGTACAGTGGGTCAGTTGTGCATTGTGGAATTTGGCAGAAAGTAGTGATGCTGATGATGAAATATCCATCTATTATCCATTCTTCATTGCAAATGACAGTTTGTGAGTTGGGCATTGTGGAATGTGGGGGACAGTGGTGATGCTGATGTTGCCATATCCATTCATTCTCCATTCTGCTCTGCAAATCACAGTTTGTGAGTTGCCCATTGTGGAATGCAGCAGAGAGTGGTGATGGTCATGATGTCATGTCCATTCATTTTAAATTCAACTCTTCAAATCACAGTGGGTGAGTTGTGCATTGTGGAATGTGGCAGACATTGATAATGCTGATGATGGCATCTCCATTTATTCTCCATTTTGCTTTGCAAATCACAGGCAGTGAGTTGTGCATTCTGAGATGTGGCAGAAAGTGGTGATGCTGATGATGCCATGTCCATTGATTCCCCATTCTGCTCTGCAAATTATAGCAGGTGAGTTGTGCATTGTTGGATGTGGCAGGCGGTGGTGATGGTGATGATGCCATGTCCATTCATTCTACATTATGCTCTGTAAATCACAGGAAGTGAGTTGTGCAAGGTGGAATGTGGTAGACAGTGGTGATACTGATGATGCCATGTCCATTTATTCTGCATTCTACTCTGCAAATCACAGTTTGTGAGTTGTATATTGTGAAATGTGGCAGACAATGGTGATGGTGATGATGCCATGTCCATTCATTCTCCATTCTGCTCTGCAAATCATAGCCTGTGAGTAGTCCATTGTCGAATGTGGCAGGCAGTGCTTATGGTGATAATGTCATGTCTATTTATTCTCCATTCTGCAATGCAAATCACAGGAAGTGAGTTGTGCATTGTGGAATGTCATAGACAGTGGTGATGCAGATGATGTGATGTCCATTCATTCTCCAATCTGGTCTGCAAATCACAGGAAGTGAGTTGTGCATTGGAGAATGTGGCAACCAGTGGTGATGCTGATGATGCCTTGTGCATTCTGTCTCCATTCTGTTCTGCAAATCAAAGTTTGTGAGTTGTGCATTGTGGAATGTAACAGACAGTGGTGATGCTGATGATGGCATGTCCATTCATTCCCCATTCTGCTCTGCAAATCATAGAGAGTGAGTTGTGCATTGTGGAATGTGGCAGAAAGTGATAATGGTGATGATGCCATGTCCATTCATTCTCAATTCTGCTTTGCATATCATAGTGGGTGAGTTGTGCATTGCAGAATGTGACTGACAGAGGTGATACTGATGATGCCATGTCCATTCATTCTCCATTCTGCACTGCAAATCACAGGAAGTAAGTTGTGCATTGTGAAATGTGGCATACAGGGGTGATGCTGATGTTGCCATGTCCATATATTCTCTATTCTGCCCTGCAATGATAGGAAGTGAGTTGTGCTTTGTGGAATGTGGCATACCGTGGTGATGCTGATGGTACCATATACATTCATTCTCTATGTTGCTCTATAAATCACAGTTTGTGAGCCATACATTGGTGAATCAGGCGGACAGTGTTAATGGTGATGATGCCATGTCCATTCATTCCCCATTGTACTCTGAAAATGACAGAAAGTGAGTGGTGCATTCTGGAATGTGGCAAATAGTGGTGATGCTGATGATGCCATGTCCATGCATTTTCCGTTCCACTGTGCAAATCACAGTCTGTAAGTTGTGCATTGTGGAATGTGGTAGACAGTGTTGATGCTGATGATGCAATATTAATTCTTTCTTCATTTTGCTGTGCAAATCACAGTCCGTGGGTTGGGCATTGTGGAATGTGGCAGACAGTGGTGATGCTGATGATGTCATGTCCATTCATTCTCCATTCTGCTCTGAAAATCACAGTTTGTAAGTTATGAATGGTGGAATGTGGCAGATAGTGGTGTTGCTGATGATGCCATGTCGATTTCTTCTCCATTCTGCTCTGCAAATCACAGAGTGTGAGTTGTGCATTGGGGAATGTGGGAGACAATGGTGATGCTGATCTTGCCATGTACATGCATTTTCCATTCTGCTTTGGAAATCACAGTCTGTGAGTTGTGCATTGTGCATTGTGCAATGTGGTGGACAGTGGTGATGCTAATGATGCCATGGTCATTCATTCTCCATTCTGCTCTGCAAATCACAGTTTGTGAGTGGTGCATTGTGCAATGTGGCAGACACTGGTGATGCTCATAATGCCATATACATGTATTCTTCATTCTGCTCTGCAAATTAAAGACAGTGAGTGGTGCATTGTGCAATGTGGCAGACACTGGTGATGCTCATAATGCCATATACATGTATTCTTCATTCTGCTCTGCAAATTAAAGACAGTGAGTTGAGCATTTTGGAATATGGAAGAGAGTGGTGATACTGATGATGCCATGTCCATTCATTCTCCATTCTACTCTGCAAATCACAGGTTGTAGGTTGTGCATTGTGGAATGTGGCAGACAGTGTGGATGCTGATGATGCGATATCCATTCATTCTTCATTTTGCTCGGTAAATCACAGTCTGTGAGTTGTGCATTGTGGAATATGGCAGGCAGTCATGATGCTGATGATGCTGTGTCCATCCATTCTCAATTCTCCTATGCAAATCACAGTTTGTGAGTTGTGCATTGTAGAATGTGGCAGAGAATGATGATGGTGATGATGCCATGTCCATCCATTCTCAATTCTGCTTTGCAAATCACAGGAAGTGAGTTATATATTGTAGAATGTGGCAGACAGTGGGGATGCTGATGATGCCATGTCCATTCATTCTCTGTTCTGTTCTGCAAATCACAGGACGTGAGTGGTGGATTGTAGAATATGGCAGACAGTGTTGATGCTGATGGTGTCATGACCATTCATTCCTGATTCTGCTCTGCTAATCACAGTTCGTGAGTGGTGCATTGTCGAATGTGGCAGACAGTGTTGATGCTGATGATGCGATGTCCATCCATTCTTCACTTGGCTCTGTAAATCACAGTGGGTCAGTTGTCAATTGTGGAATGTGGCAGAGAGTGGTAATGCTGATGATGCCATGTCTGTTTATTCTTCATTCCGCTCTGCAAATCACAGGAAGTGAGTTGTGGATTGTGGAATGTCACAAACAGTTGTGATGCTCATGATGCCATGTCCAATTATTCTCCATTCTGCTCTGCAAATCAGCATGTGAGTTGTGTATTTTGGAATGTGGCACACAGTGATGATGCTGATGATGTGATGTCCATTGATTCTCCATTCTGCTGTGTAAATCACAGAAAGTGAGTTTTAAATTATGGAATGTGACAGGTTGGAGTGATGCGTATGACACCATCTTCATTCATTCTCAATTCTGCTTTTTAAATCTCAGTGGGTGAGTTGGGAGTTGTGGAATGTGGCAGACAGCAGTGATGCTCATGATGCTATATCCATTCATTGTACATTCTGCTCTGCAAATCACAGAGAGTGAGTTGTGCATTGTGGCAGATAGTGGTGATAGTGATGATGCCATGTCTGTTCATTCTGCATTCTGCTCGGCAAATCACAGTATGTGAGTTGGGCATTGTGGAATGTGGCAGACAGTTGTGATGGTAATCATGTCATATCCATTCATTCTCCATTCTGCTTTGACAATCACAGCGAGTGAGTTGTGCATTGCACAATGTGGCAGATGGTGGTGATGCTGAGGATGCCATGTCCATTCATTCTCCATTCTGCTCTCCACATCACTGGCAGTGAGTTATGCATTGTGGATTGCGGCAGACAGTGGTGATGCTGAAGATGCCATGTCCATTCATTCTCCATTCAGCTATGCAAATCACAGATAGTGAGTTGTGCATTGTGGTATGTGGTAGACAGGGGTGATGCTGATGATACCATGTCCACTTATTCTGCATTCTCCTCTGCAAATCAAAGGAAGTAAGTTTTCCATTGTACAATGTGACAAATAGTGGTGATGCTGTTGATGCCATGTCCATTCATTCTCATTTGTGCTCTATGAATCACAGAATGTGAGTTGGACATTGTAGAATGTGTAAGACAGTGGTGATGCCAATGATGTTATGTCCATTCATTCTCCATTCTGCTATGTAAATCACAGTGGGTGAGTTATGCATGGTGGAATGTCACAGACAGTTGCGATACAGATAATGCTATGTCCATTCATTCTCCATTCTGCCCTGCCTATGACAGAAAGTGAGTTGTGTATTGTGGAATGTGGCAGGCAGTGGTGAGACTGATTATTTCTTGCACATTGATTCTCCATTCCACATTGCAAATTACAGTCTGTGAGTTGTGCATTGTTGAATGTGGCAGACAGTAGTGATGTTGATGATGCCATGTCCATTCATTCTCCATTTTGCTATGTAAATCACAGCAAGTGAGTTGTGTATGGTGGAATGTGGCAGGCAGGGCTGAGACTGATGATTTTATGTACTTTCATTCTCCATTCTGCTTTACATATTAAAGTCTGTGAGTTGTGCATTGTGGAATGTGGAAGACAGTGGTGATGGTGATGATACCATGTCTGTTTATTCTCCATTCTGTTCTGCAAACACAGGAAGTGAGTTGTACATTGTGAAATGTGGCAGACAGTGGTGATGCTGATGATACCATGTCCATTCAATCTCTATTCTGATTTGCAAATTACAGTGTGTGAGTTGTGCATTCTGGAATGTGGCAGATAGTGGTGATGCTAATGATACCATGTACATTCATTCTCCATTCTGCTGTGAAAATCACAGACAGTGAGTTATGCATTGTGTAATATGGCAGACAGACATGATGCTGATGATCTCATGTCCATTCATTCTACATTCTGCTCTGAAAATCACAGAAAGTGAGTTGTGCATTGTGGAATGTCGCAGGCAGTGGTGATGGTGATGATGACATGTCCATTCATTCTTCGTTCTGCTTTCTAAATCACAGGAAGTGAGTTGTGCATTTTGCAATGTGGGAGACAGTGGTGATGATGATGCTGCCATGTCCATTCATTCTCCATTCTCCTTTACAAATCACAGAAAGTGAGTGATTCATTATGGAATGGGGCAGACAGTGGTGATAATGATTATGTAATGTCTATTCATTTTCCATTCTCCTTTGCAAAATAACAGGAAGTGAGTTGTACATTGTGCATTGTGTTAGACAGTGGTGATAGTGATGATGCCATGTCCATTCATTCTCAATTCTGCTTTGCAAATCACAGAAAGTTAATTTTGCATTGTGAAATGTGGCAGACAGTGGTGATGCTGATACTGACATGTCCATTCATTCTCCATTCTACTCTGCAAATCACAGTTTGTGAGTTGTGCATTGTGGAATGTGGCAGTCAGTGATGATGCTCATGATGTGACGTCCATTCATTCTTCATTCTGCTGTGTGAATCACAGAAGGTAAGCTGTGTATTATGAACTGTGGCAGAAAGTGGTGATTGTGATGATACCATGTCCATTCATTCTCCATTCTGCTTTTCAAATCACAGGAAGTGAGTTATCCATTATGCAATGTGATAGACAGTGGTGATGGTGATGATGCCATGTCCATTCAATATCCATTCTTCACTGCAAATCACAGAGAGTGAGTTGTGCATTGTAGAATGTGGTAGATAGTGGTTGTGGTGATGATGCCATGTCCATTCATTCTCCATTCTGCTTTGCAAATCACAGTGGGTGAGTTATGCATTGTGGAATGTGGCAGAGTGATGATGTTGATGATGCCATGTCCATTCACTCTCCATTCTGCTCTGCAAATCACAGGAAGTGAGTTGTCCATTGTGGAATGTGGTGGACACTGGTGATGCTGATAATGCTATGTACATTCATTCTCCATTCTGCTCTGCAAATCACAGTCTGTGAGTTGTCCATTGTGGAATGCGGCAATCAGTGGGGATATTGATGATGTGATGTCTATTCATTCTCCATTCTGCTCTGCTAATCACAGGAGGTGAGTTGTGCACTGTGGAATGTGGCAGACAGTGGTGATGGTGATGATGCCATGTCCATCCATTCTCCATTCTGCTCTGCAAATCATAGAAAGTGAGTTGTGCATTGTGAAATGTCACAGATAGTGATGATGCTGATAATGCCATGTCTATTCATTCTCCATTCTGCTATGCAAATCACAGAGAGTGAGTTGTGCATTGTGGAATGTGACAGAAAGATATGATGCTAATGATGCCATATCCATTTATGATCCATTCTGCTCTGCAAATCACAGGAAGTGAGTTGTCCATTGTGCAATGTTGCATGCAGTGGTGATGGTGATGATGCCATGTCCATTCATTCTTCATTTTGCTTTGCAAATCACAGGAAGTGAGTTGTGCATTGTGCAATATGGCAGAAATTGGTGATGCTGATGATGCTATGACTATTTATTCTCCATTCTGCTGTGCAAATCACAGGAAGTGAGTTGTTGATTCAGTGTGACAGACAGTGGTGATGATGATGATGCCATGTCCATTCATTGCCCATTCTCATTTGCAAATCACAGTCTGTGAGTTGTGCATTGTGGGGTGTGTCAGACAGTGATAACAATGACGATGTCATGTCCATTCATTGTTGATTCTGCTCTGCAAATAATAGAAAGTGAGTTATCCATTGTGGAATGTGGCAGACAGTGGTGATGGTGACGATGCCATGTCCATTCATTCTCCATTCTGTTTTGCAAATTACAGTATGTGAGTTGTGCATTGTGCAATGTGGGAGATAGTGGTGATGCTAATGATACCATGTACATTCATTTTCCATTGTGTCCTGCAAATAACAGCATGTTAGTTGTGCATTATGGAATGTGGCATACAGTAGTGATGCTGATGATGCCATGTCCATTCATTCTCCATTCTTTTCTGCAAATCACAGGAAGTATGTTGTCCATTGTGCAGTGTGACACAAAGTGGTGATGCTGATAATGCCATTTCCATTCATTGTCCATTCTGCTCTGCAAATCACAGTTTGTGAGTTATGCATTATGTAATGTGGCAGACAGTGATGATCCTGATGCTGCCATGTCTATTCATTCTACATGCTCATCTGCAAATCACAGGAAGTCAGTTATTTATTGTTGAATGTTGTATACAATGATGATTCTGATCATGCAATGTCCATTCATTGTCCATTCTGCTCTATGAATCACAGAAAGTGAGTTGTGCATTGTGGAATATGGCACACATTGGTTATGCTGATGATTCTATGTTCATTCATTCACCATTCTGCTCGGCAAATCACAGTTCGTAAGTTGTGCATTATGGAATATGGTACACAGTGGTTATGCTGATGATGCTATGTACATTTAATTTCCATTCTCCTCTACAAATCACAGTTTGTGAGTTGTGCATTGTGGAATGTGGCAGACAGTGGTGATGTTGATGATGCCATGTTCACTCATTCTCCATTCTGCTCTGCATATCACAGAAGGTGAGTGGTCCATTGTGGAATGTGGCACACAGGGGTGATGCTGATGATGCCATGTCCATTCATGCTCCATTTTGCTTTGCAAATCACAGATAGTGAGTGATCAATTGTGGAATGTGGCAGATAGTGGTGATGGTGAAGATGCCATGTACATTCATTCTCTATTCTGCCCTGCAAATCACAGTTTGTGAGTTGTACATTGTGAAATGTGGCAGGCAGTGGTGATTCTGATGATGCCATGTCCATTCATTCTCCATTCTGCTCTGCAAATCACAGAAAGTGAGTTGTGCATTATGAAATGTGGCAGACAGTTGTGATGCCGATGATGCCATGTCCATTCATTCTCCATTCTGCTCTGCAAATCACAGAATGTGAGTTGTGTATCATGGAGTATGGCAGACAGTTGTGATGCTGACAATGCTATGTCCATTCATTCTCCATTCTGCTTTGCAAATCATAGTCTGTGAGTTGTGCATTGTGGAATGTGATAGACAGTGGTGATACTGATGATGCCATGTCCATTCATTCTTCATTCTGCTCTATACATTATAGAAAGTGAGTTGTGCATTCTGGAATGTGATAGATAGTGGTGATGGTGATGATACCATGTACAATCATTCTCCATTCTGCTCTGCAAATCACAGAAAGTGAGTGGTTCATTGTTGAAAATTGCAAACAGTGGTGATGCTGATGATGCCATATTCATTCATTCTCCATTCCACTCTGAAAATTATAGTGGGTGAGTTATGCATTGTGGAATGTGGCAGATAGTGGTGATGGTAATTGTGATGATGTCATGTCCATTCATTCTCCATTCTGCTCTGGAAATCACAGGAAGTGAGTGGTGCATTGTGGAATGTGGTAGACAGTGGTGATGCTGATGATGCCATGTCTACCCATTCTTCATTTTGCTCTCCAAATCACAGAAAGTGAGTGGTGCATTGTGGAATGTGGCAGACAGTAGTGATGGTGCTGATGCTATGTCCATTCATTCTCCATTCTGCTTTGCAAATCATAGGAAGTGAGTTGTTCATTGTGGAATGCGCCAGACAGTGGTGATGATGATGATGCCATGTCCATTCGCTCTCCATTCTGCTCTACCAAATTACAGTGGGTGAGTTGTGCATTGTGGAATATGGCACACAGTGGTGATGTTAATGATGCCATGTCCATTCATTCTCAATTCTGTCATGCAAATCACAGCAAGTGAGTTGTGCATTGTGGAATGTTATAGACCATGGTTATGCAGATGATGCCATGTTCTTTCATTCTCCATTATCCTCTGCAAATCACAGAAAGTGAGTTGTACATTGTCAAATGTGGCAGAGAGTGGTAATGCTGATGATGCCTTGCCCATTCGTTCTTCATTCTGCTGTGCAAATCACAGGAAGTGAGTTGCATCTTGTGAAATGTGGCAGACAGTTGTGATGCTGATGATGCCATGTGCATTCATTCTCCATTCTGCTTTGCAAATCATAGAAAGTCAGTTGTGCATTGTAGAATGTGGCATTCAGTGGTGATGCTAATGATGCCATGTCCATTTATTCTCCATTCTGCTCTGCAAATCACAGTTTGTGAGTGGTGCATTGTGGAATGTGGCAGATAGTAGTGATACTGGTGATGCCATCTCCATTAATTCTCCATTCTGCTCTGCAAATCACAGAAAGTAAGTTGTCCATTGTGGACTGTGGCATACAGTAGTGATGCTGATGATGCTATGTCCATTCATTCTCCATTCTGCCCTGTGTATCACAGAAAGTGAGTTGTGCATTGTGGAATGTGGCAGACAGTGGTGATGCTGATGATGCCATATTCATTCATTCTCCGTTCTGCTCTGTATATCACAGAAAGTGAGTTGTGAATTGTAGAATGTGGCAGACAGTCATGATGCTGATGATGCCATACCCATTCATTCTCTGTTCTGCTCTGAAAATCGCAGTGGGTAAATTGTGCATTGTGGAATGTGGCAGACAGTGCTGATGGTGATGATGCCATGTTCATTCATTCTTCATTCTGCTCTGCAAATCACAGTCTGTGAGTTGTCCATTTTGCAATGTGGCAGACAGTAGTGATGGTGATGATGCCATGTTCATTCATTCATTATTCTGCTGTGCAAATGACAGAAAGTGAGTTGTGCATTGTGGAATGTGGCAGACAGTGGGGGTGCTGATCATGCCATGTCTGACCATTCTCCACTGTTCGCTGGAAATCATAGTTTGTGAGTTGTGCAAGGTGGAATGTGGCAGACAATTGTCATGGTGATGATGCCATGTCCATTCATTCTCCATTCTGCTTTGCAAATCACAGTCAGTGAGTTTTGCATTGTGGCATGTTGCAAACAGTGGTGAGGCTGATGATGCCATGTTCATTTATTCTCCATTCTGCTCTGCGCATCACAGAAAGTGAGTTCTGCATTGTGGTATGTGGCTGAGAGTGGTGATGCTGCTGATGCCATGTCCATTCATTCTCCATTCTACTCTGCAAATCACAGTTTGTGAGTTTATGGCACATGGGAGACAGTGGTGATGCTAATGTTGCAATGTTCATTCATTCTCCATTCTGCTTTGCAAATCACAGTTTGTGAGTTATGCATTATGAAATGTGGCAGACAGCAGTGATGCTGATGAAGCCATGCCCATTTATTCTCCATTCACCTCTACCAATCACAGGAAGTGAGTTACACATTGTGGAATGTGGCACATAGTGGTGATGCTAATGATGCCATGTTCACTCACTATCCATTCTGCTTTGCAAATCACAGTTTGTGGGTTGTGCATTATCAAATGTTGCAGATAGTGTTGATAGTGATGATGCTATGTCCAATCATTCTCCATTCTGATATTCCAATCGCAGAAGGTGTGTTGCACATTGTGGAATGTTGCAGACAGTGGTGATAGTGATGATGTCATGTCCATTCATTCTCAATTCCATTTTGTAAATCACAGGGAGTGAGTTGTTCATTGTGGAATGTGGCAAACAGTGGTTATGCTAATTTCAATTAATTCCTTGATTAATTTTACTACTACCAGCTAGTAAGTTCAAGCTATATATTTATATTCTCCTTAT
>JBBPMR010000823.1:0-14260 GCA_038090415.1 Rossbeevera mucosa | reverse complement strand
CCATCGAATACAAGGGAGTAATATCTTGTCCCTAGTAGATAGCGACATATATAAAAGGTGCGATCAAGATGTTCCTTGGAGGGTCTGGCAGCGTGCTTTGATAGGGCAATGACCGCAAAGGCAA
Source organism: Rossbeevera mucosa (assembly GCA_038090415.1). NCBI lineage: Eukaryota > Fungi > Basidiomycota > Agaricomycetes > Boletales > Boletaceae > Rossbeevera > Rossbeevera mucosa. The sequence goes on along the minus strand of JBBPMR010000823.1, from coordinate 14,136 downwards.
TGTCTGGGCGAGTTCTGAGCATTAGATATAGCAAGGAACCGATCACTTGTTGGAAAAGGGTTCTGATCTGAAGGTCGACTGCGCCTTCATAGGCAGCAGGTTGATACCCTTGTGGAAGTGGTGTAGAGGCCACTCTAGCATTAATGAGGTCGAATTGTGTTAGGATTTTTTCTAAGTAGGCACATTGATCAATTAAGATCTTGCTGCCGTCTCGTTTTATACTCATGTGTAGGAATTCTTTAGCAGGACCTAGGTCTCTGCATTCCCAGCGCTTCATAAAAGCATTTTTAACTACTTTGACCACTTTAAGGTCAGGTCCACAGAATAGGGCATCGTCGACATAGATGATAGCGACAATTTGGACGTTTTTCACCATTCTGAAGATGAATATGCCGGCTTCGGATTTTAGACGTTCAAATCTGAGTTCTTTCATGAATTCATTTAGAGTCTCCCACCAGGCTAGTCCAGCTTGTTTAAGGCCATAGAGGGCACACTTTAAGCGGAGCACTTTATGCTCTTGTCCTCTGACTGTAAAACCTTCGGGTTGTTTCATGTAGATCTTGTTACGATTTGTCAATTCTTTCCTTTTTCCTTTCTTTTCTTGCTTGTTTTCACTACGGACTACCAAGCCCTGCATTCAAATCACGCCTAGGCCATCTCTTTCTTCTGTGATGACACAATACCCTTAACCCATCTACCTTAGTCATCACTTCCTCCATTACTCATCCTCTTTCATCATCAATGCTGTGCATGACTCATTCTTGCTGCGCATTACTCACCATGACTCATTCTGACTCATTCCGAGTCATTATGACTCATCACGGCTGTGCATCGTGACTCATCCTGCTGTGCATTATGACTCAGCTTCTTTCTCTGTACTATATAAACCCATCCATACAGCCTGTATTCCTTAAGCTAGATCTCCTCTGTTTTCCCTGTATCCTTTTCGTACCTCGTCAATCTAGCCCTCTTCGTCTTCCCTATCTGGGTGAACCTCTGTGTGTCTTCGTCCTACACTTGACTGAACGCTAGACTTGTAACACTTCACTTGATTGTGTTACAGTCGTCTCTACAATCGATAGAACGGCTCTTGTGACCGCTATCTCTACGCGGTAACTCTTCGTCCCTTGTCTTCCTTTGTTACTCAGAGGCTACGCTCGTCCCTACCCAGGCCAAGCATAACAAAAGATCTAGCTTCTCTTCAACGGTCACCATCGCCGTGAACCGCCCACCATTTCTCGACCCCCTTGTAACCCAGACCCCCGTCGCTTAAGGCGACAACCCTCTACCCTATACCCCGTCGAAACTTCGCCAGAACCATCTGTCCATTCCAGCCTCGAAGAAAACCCTTCAGAGCCCGACATCCTCATCCCTTCTCCCGAAGACGAGGATCAAATGCTGTCCCTGTCCCTCCACTTATGAACCGCTCTTTCCCTACCCCCCGACCCCACTCCTCCTTCACCTACTCCCATCCAACCACCCCCCATGTTCAAACCCACTGAACTCCGCATCGCCTCTCCAGAACACTTCGATGGTTCTTATACCAAAGCCATGCCCTGGCTTTCTTCGGTTACCTTCTATCTGGAGGTTAACAAAGAGGTATACAATACCGACGCAAAGAAAGTCACCTTTGCCCTCTCGTTCATGACAAAAGGGTCCGCTTCTACCTGGGCCCAGACCTACCATCAGAACTCCATTGATGCTGACGGGGATGTCACCATCGGGACCTTCAAAGAGTTCATAAAACTCTTCAAAGCCGCCTTCAAACATCACGACACTGTCAACAACGCCATTGCCTGGCTCTCGACCAAATGAATGGTTCAGAAAAAGAAGGGAGGAACCTACGAACCCTCTCTTACTGAATATATTGCCTCATTCCGCAACTATGTTGCTCAAGCCCAGATCGTAGATCCAAACGTCCTGATCTCCTACTTTGGAGCCGGCATCCCACCTGCTCTCACTCGCCGAATCTATTCTATGGACACTGTTCCCACCACCATCAACGATTGGTACAAACGTGCCACTCAATACCAGTCCCAATGGGACACCGCCAACCTTGTAATATCTTGTTCGCACAACCCCCTCCAGAATGTCACTTCTTTCCAACAATCCCCTTCCTCTACCCCCTCTCATGACCCTAACGCTATGGATGTAGATGCCGTCAAGATAGGAAAGCTTACTCCAGAAGAATGCAAACGTTGCATCGAGAAAGGTCTCTGCTTCCGTTGTCAAAAGCCCGGACATACAAACGCCGCTTGTCCTAACTTCGCGTCTCAACCTCCCAAGAAGAAAGTCCAGTGTGTCGAGGAAAATTCCCCGAAACTTGAAGAAGTAGAAAGCGATGATGAAGAAGAAACAGTTGGAAGAGTTCGCTTCTCCCCTGCTACCCAATGGGATTTTTGAAACGGAGACCTCGTTCAACGCAAGGATCTCCTAGTGCTACGTGTGCCCCTGTAATAGTATCACAATCTGCTAAATCTATGCGCATTCCCCTGCAGCTTGTGGTACCCTCGCACACTATGAAAGTCGTTGAAACTTGAGCTCTTGTTGATAGCGGGGCAGATATCTCCTGTATCGACTGGATGTTCATTCGAAAGCACCACCTCCCTACCACCAAACTCGACGTCCCCATTCTCGTTCGTAACGTCGACCAGTCTTCAAACAAAAATGGTGAAATACGCCACACCTGCACCCTCTATGTCAACATTGAAGGAGTCTCTCAGAAAGTACTCTTTCATGTTATGTCCTGTGGAAAGGAAAACCTCATTCTGGGACTCCTCTGGCTCCGTCTCACCAACCCGGTCATCGATTGGAAAGCACAGACACTCTCCATCGACGAATCCTGTGACCAGTCAAAAGACTTATACACCACTTACGTGGCCGACTCCCATCGCCACAACTCATGCTTCCGCCCTCCATCGCTTACCCCGTTTAAACCCCCTCGGCACACTAGGATCTCCCCAGATGCTCAGGACCGTCTCCAGTCCTATATGGACTTTAGTGATCCTCATGACTACATCCTTCGAGCCAAGGAGAACAGAACTATCAACCATGTCATTCGCGGAGTTTGCCGTTTCGCCCCTCTAGGACCCCCCTTATGCAGGAAAATCACTTCCTCGACTGAACTTGCCGCAGCCGCAGAAAAAGCCAAACCACCTCCGGTCCTTCCCGAGGAATACAAAGCCTATGCCTCCGTCTTCTCCGAAGACTCCACCGACCACGTACCACCCTCTCGACCTTATGACCATGAGATCAACCTTGATGAATCCTTCATCCCAAAAATCGGAAAACTTTACCCCTTATCCCCGGATGAACGCAAAGCGACCAACGATTTCCTCGAAGAAAATCTTCGCTCTGGAAAGATCCGTCCTTCGAACTCTCCCCAGGCCTCTCCATTCTTCTTTGTGAAAAAGAAGGATGGTAAACTTCGCCCATGCCAAGACTACCGCTACGTTAACGAACATACAATTCGTGACGCGTATCCCCTTCCACTCATATCGGACCTCGTCGATAAACTCAAAGATGCCAAGGTCTTCACCAAGTTCGACATCCGCTGGGGCTATAACAATGTTTGTATCAAAGACGGACACCAGTGAAAGGCCGCCTTCGTCACTCATAAAGGTCTTTACGAACCAACCGTCATGTTCTTTGGCCTATGCAACTCCCCCGCTATGTTCCAACGCTTCATGAATGACTCATTTCGTGACATGATTGCTGAAGGATGGTTAATTATCTACATGGACGACCTTCTCATCTTCTCCTCCGACAACACCACTCATACCGACCGCACCAAACGAGTCCTTCAACGAATGCAAGAACTTGATCTTCGCCTTCAACTCTCCAAGTGCAACTTCGCTACTAAGGAAGTCGAGTATCTAGGGATGATAGTCCAACCGGGACAAATCGCCATGGATCCTGTCAAACTCGACAGAATCGCCTCCTGGCCCACCCCCATCAAAGTCAAGGAAGTTTGTTCTTTCCTTGGCTTCGCCAACTTCTACTGCCGGTTCATACCAGATTACTCCACCATTGCTCGCCCACTCCTTGATCTGACCAAGAAGAATCTTGCCTGGTCCTGGTCCCCGTCCTGCGAACAATCCTTCCAATCCCTCAAACAGTTATTCCTCTCGAAACCTATCCTCCGTCTCCCCGACCTGTCTGTGCCATTTGCTATCGCCACCGATGCATTAAAATATGCCACTGGTGCTATTCTCCTTCAGACTGACACTAATGGAGATTGGCACCCCTGCTCTTACCTTTCCCAGACATTCTCCCCCACAGAACGGAACTACGACATCTATGATCATGAACTGCTCGCCATCATACGTGCCCTTAAAACCTGGCGACATTATCTTCATGGCTCCCCTTTTCCCGTACAGGTCTTCACCGATCACAAAAATCTTACCTACTTCCGTCAAGCTCAACACTTGAACCGTCATCAAGCTCGATGGCTCCTCGACCTGTCCGACTTTGATCTCAAAATTGTTCACGTTGCCGGCAAACTTCTTGCGGGTCCTGACGCTCTCTCCCGCCGCTTGGACTTATGCCCTGATGTCCCTGACAATGACAACACGGTTCTCCTTCCGGACTCCCTATTTGTCCACCTCATTGATGTCTCCTTGCACGAGGTCATCGCCAATTCCTCGAAAGGCGATCCCCTCGTTTTGCAGGCCCTCCAAGCCCTGAATGGGAAGATTCCCCCTGCATTTCGGTCTCATCTCTCGGATTGGCAATTCCACGCGGGCGTCCTTACTTACAAAGATCGCGTCTATGTTCCCCCTGTCGACTCCCTTCACCACTCCATTCTCGAACGCTGCCATGACCATCTTACCGCCGGTCACCCCGGTTACCTGAAAACTCGCCAACTTGTCGCCGCCGACTTCTGGTGGCCTGGCCTCGCCCAATACGTTCGAAAATATGTCGAGGGTTGTGCCTTATGCCAACAGAACAAACCAAACACACACCCTACTGTTCCCCCGCTCACCCCCATTACCTCTTCCTGCTCCCGCCCTTTCCAACAAATCTCCTGCGACCTCATCACCGACCTCCCCTTGTCTTCCGGTTTTGACTCCCACTTGGTCGTGGTCAACCATGGGCTAAGTAAGGGGGTGGTTCTTTGCCCCACTAAAAAAACCATCACCACCAAGGGAGTAGCATCCCTCTTTTTCCATAAAGTATACACACATTTCGGACTCTATGACAAAATCATCTCAGATCGGGGCCCTCAATTCGCCTCTGCCTTCATTCGAAAGCTCGGACGACTCCTCGGCTATGACCTCTCCCTGTCCACCGCCTACCACCCGCAGTTGGATGGAGAAACAGAACGGGTAAATCAAGAAGTGGAAACGTATCTCCGAATCTTCTGTGGAAGCAACCCAACTTCATGGTCCGACCTGATCTCTCACGCCGAATTCGCACACAATCACCGCCCTCATTCTGTCACCAACAAGTCCCCATTCTCCTTGATCCTCGGCTTTGAACCTCGCGCACTCCCGTCCATTATCCCTGACACCAACATCCCCGCTGTCGAAACCCGCCTCAAAGACCTTGCAGCAGCTAGGGATGAAGCCCTCGCTTCCCATGAGCTCGCTCAACAGGTTATGGCTTCCAGATCCAACCGCCGATTCACCCCTTTCACCCTCGGAGAAAAGGTCTGGCTTGAGGCCAGGAACCTCCACCGAACTATGACCCATACCAAATTCGCCCCGAAACGCAAAGGACCCTTTACCATCACAAAGGTCTTATCGCCCATCACTTATACCCTACGCCTCCCCAAAACGTGGAAAATCCACAACACGTTCCATGCTTCGCTTCTCACCCCCTATCACGAGAACCCTGTCCATGGGAAAAACTTCCCTATGCCACCCTCGGAACTAATAGAAGGAGAAGAAGAATATGAAATAGAACGGATCTTATGCCACCGCGGAACCCCATCTTGCCATATGTTCCTGATCCGCTGGAAGGGGTATTCTGCCGAAGAAGACTCGTGGATTGCCGAGTCGGAGTTGCGGCATGCAAAATCCCTTCTTTCAGACTATAAGAAACTTCATCCCCTCGCTTTCCCTCTTTCTTCTTCACCCTCACCTTCTCCACCAAAGAAAACACAACATCGTCCAAAATCTTCTTAAACTTAGTCTTTTACTATGGCCATTGAATTTACCTCTTCCACTCCATCTTCTGTTTCTTCACCCATATCTTCTTCTTCGCCCTTAGACACTATGTCCACTACCGCTCAAACCAGCTGGGACAATGAGACCCCCTCTCGCTGGCATGACCAGCACGAAGACCTCCCCCCCATCTCCATCGCTACCACACCGTCTGCCCGACTCCCCATGCCCATCCTTTCCGTTGACGTTCCCCTTTATGCCAACCGCCTCCGTGACGACTTCCCTGACAAGGAGTACATTCGTCTTATGAACCAATTTATCACTAACTCGCGCCTCACCACCTCCATCTCCGCATACTTAGACGTGGGATCTCCACTTTATGCACTCTACCGCGCCTATCTCCAGACCGAACGCCTCACCCCTATTGCGTCCCACGTCACCGCCCAAGCCCATGTCGGCTTTATTGGTTCCCTCCTCTCCACCATTCGGAATGAACTCCGAGGCGCCCTATCTGTGGCTCTATATCAGCTGGGCATGGGCAAATTTTTACAAGACCTAGACCGTTACCTCCTAGAACTCAGCCGACAACAATGGATCCCTTCCCCAGACACTCCATCCACGTCATCATCTCCATTGGGGTCCGACGAAATCAACGCCCTGGACCGCGCGGAAGCTCACTGGACTGGTAACCACGGTCAAACCCCCCTCATCAGTTCACACCCTCGTTACCACAAAGCCTGTTTTCATTGCCACCGTCTCGGACATAGATGCAACGACTGCATGTTCTATCAATGCCCAACTTGTCTACGCTAGCGCCCGGGTCATAATCAAGGTCGTTGTCCCTTGAGACATCCTCCAGGCATTCCTTCTCCAGCTTCGTCCCCACAGTTCTCACCACAGTCCTCCAGGTCATCCCGCTCCAATCGCTCACGCCGGTTCAACTGTATTCGCCCTGTTCCCCCCCCTCGCCGACGCCGTTCCCTGTCTGCTGATGATACCCTCGTCGATAACGATGTCTGGGACGACACCGCATACGCCAACGTCACCGGGTCCCCGGGCCCCTCTTATGGAGACTTCTAGTCCTTCGCTGGTAGCTTGGACATAGTAAGGGGGTAATGTTACGATTTGTCAATTCTTTTCTTTTTCCTTTCTTTTCTTGCTTGTTTTCACTACGGACTACCAAGCCCTGCGTTCAAATCACGCCTAGGCCATCTCTTTCTTCTGTGATGACACAATATCCTTAACCCATCTACCTTAGTCATCACTTCCTCCATTACTCATCCTCTTTCGTCATCAATGCTGCGCATGACTCATTCTTGCTGCGCATTACTCACCATGACTCATTCTGACTCATTCCAAGTCATTATGACTCATCATGGCTGCGCATCGTGACTCAGCTTCTTTCTCTGTACTATATAAACCCATCCATACAGCCTGTATTCCTTAAGCTAGATCTCCTCTGTTTTTCCTGTATCCTTTTCGTACCTCGTCAATCTAGCCCTCTTCGTCTTCCCTATCTGGGTGAACCTCTGTGTGTCTTCATCCTACACTTGACTGGACGCTAGACTTGTAACACTTCACTTGATTGTGTTACAGTCGTCTCTACAATCGATAGAACGGCTCTTGTGACCGCTATCTCTATGCGGTAACTCTTCGTCCCTCGTCTTCCTTCGTTACTCAGAGGCTACGCTCGTCCCTACCCAGGCCAAGTGTAACAGATCTCTTCTTCGAGCTTGCCATATAGATAGGTGCTTCGGACGTCTACGGCTTCGATGTGCCAGTTCTCTAGGGAGGCCAGTGCAAGCATTAAGTGCACTGTCTCAAACCTTACGACAGGAGAGAATATGTTGTCGAAATTGATCCCTTCGACTTGGGAGAAGCCTTTCACTACAAGGCGGGCGCGTTTGTGGCCATCTGGTTTGACGTCAAATACCCAGCGATTGGCAATGACTTTGCGGCCTTTCGGTGCATCTACAAGTTTGAAGATTTGTCATTCTCGGAGCATGTCTAGTTCTTTCTGACATGCATCTCTCCAGTCCTTTTGTTCATGGATTGGTAAGGTTTGTATGTCCTTATAGGTCCATTCACGGTGTGGTTTGTCAGTGACCGATGATAACGCCTTTGATAACAAAAAGTTCGCTAGTCCGGATCCCCCTTCACGACATAGGCGCGTCACGTGATCCTCTTCAACAAAAGGGGGGGTGGTGGCAGCGGGTGTGACAGGAAATCCACCAGGTACTGGTCGAGGTCAAGCAGCGTGTTCATCACGCTCAATATCCCGTGTCTGATCAACAGGATGACAATCATCGCCATAGACATTGTCAGGGCGAACAGGGGGTCTGCGTATGTGGCCGGAACGGCGCAGAGCAGGTGGTACAGCGGGCGGTGCAGGAGCTCTCTGGGGAGGAGTGCTCAGTGGTGGTTGGACTGGCGAAGGCGGAGCGGCAGGAGGTGTTTGTGGACGAGGAGGATGACTTTGATGAGTGATTCCATCATCAGGAGAGGGCGCCTCTATGGGTGCGTCGAGAGAGGGAGCAGGCTGGGCTGGTTCAGCCATTGGCCGTGGAGGCGCTCTGCTTGGTTTATCACAGCGGGGAAACTGTGCTTCCTCAAATGAGGCTTGCGCAGCTGTGAACAGGACGTTGTTGGGGGAACGCATGAATAGGAAGTTAGATTCATTTCCTGGTGCGACACCTAGATACACCATTAGCTCAGATTTAGGGGCGAGTTTGTCAGCCCGGACATCAGCAGGGAGAAAAACATATGCGGCGCAACCGAAGACGCGCAAGTGTTCTATCCTAGGCTTTTTCAAGTGAAGAGCCTCATAAGGTGTGCGCCACTGAAGGCGGCTTAGGGGTGTGCGATTGTAGATATGTGTCGCATGAGCGACAGCGAATTCCCACCAGCTATCGGGCAAGCAAGCCATATGGCGCATTGCCTCTGCTTTGTCCATAAGGGTGCGCATGAATCTCTCTGCACGCCCATTTTGTTGAGGGACATAAGGAGCACTTTTGTGAATCCTAATGCCCTCCCCCTTAAGTAGCGCATCGTATGCAGCTGACTTGTATTCCCCGCCGAAATCAGACATCCATCCTTTCACCTGCGCATTGTGTTGCGTCTTTACTTCTTGAAGGAAATGTTTGGTGGCCTGTAATGCAGCATTTTTGGTGCACAGAGGGACAGACCAGGCCATGGAGGTGAAATCATCGAGGAAGATGATAATGTACCTATATTTTCGGTATGATTTGATTGGGAAAGATTTGATGTCCATGTGGACGAGTTCAAACACGCTTTTAGCGCGCACAGCAGATGGGGGGAAGGAGCGTTGTGGTTGCTTGCCTTTGGCACAACCAGGACAGACATGAGGGTCTTTTTCGGGGATAGTAAAATCCGGAAGTCCTGTAGTATGCTCTTTCGCCTGTTTGACGACTTCCTTAGAGGGGTGTCCCAAACGCCGGTGAACGGTTTCATAGTCTATGGCACTTAAAGCAGCCTTTCCAGCTGGTGAGGCTTCTAGGGTATACATGTTACGCCCAAGCCTTCCAGTGGTGAATGGGGCAAGTATTTCGCCATCCCCAAAGGTCATGATTAGTTTATTTGCGGCGCCATGTACTTTGGCGCCTCGCATGAGAAGTTGTCCCATGGAAACTAGATTTACTCCTGATTTGGGGATATAACCAACATCGTGCAGCTCTAGATAGCGCACTTGGTTTTCAGTAGTTCGCCATTGTAGGCGCACTTTTCCTATTCCTGTAACAAAGATGGCACCGCCTGCTGTCTGAACAGGTAGTTGCTGGTCCTTTTTAAGCTCTTTGAAATCGACAAAAACATTTTTTAAGAAAGTGAAATGCATTGATGCACTGGAGTCGAGTATCCAAAGCCGTTTTGTCTCATTCTCATGATGCGAACACTTGGAACAAGCGCAAATGTCCATGCATTTTTCTATGCTACTACACAAAGATATAGTACTACTAGCTGTGAGTGCAGATGCAGCTATTAGCGAGTTCCTTGTGGAGCGGGAGAATGGGTTTACTGACTTTAGATGCGGGATGACAGGCCTGAAGCTCCAGTCATCGTTCTCTCCTCCCTCCAATCCGAAGATGTCGATGAGATCCTCCTTATCCCAATGATCTGCCGGTGGAGGCATGATAGCATTGCGGCAAGACCGCTTGGAAGGAGGGGGGGTCAGAGTATCACCGCGTTCCGGGATAGGCTCTAGCCTTGCGGCGAGCGAGGGAGCGGGGGAGGTGGAGGAAGATGCGATGGGACCGACATTGGCAAGGAAGGATGATCCTTGCCTAGACAAACCTGCATCGAGAGAGCGTATCGTCTCGATTGAAGGGGCGATCTCAAGCCTATGGGCAAGAGAAAACGCCTGCTGTATTTGGGGAAAAGCAGGCGGGCCTTGGTGCCCTTGATAGAGTTGGGCAGGTCGGTTGGCGAGGGTGCGAGGATCCGGGAAAGGTTCAGGACCAGAGGTGTAAGCGATGGAGGCGATGTGGGTGTGGTCATGATCATGGTTATCGTCATGAGCATGTTCCGTGGTGGAATTTGATTCCTCCTGGCGTTTCTTGCCGCCACACTTCCCTCGTCGCCCCTTGTTCTTTTTGGCGCTGTCATCGTTTGACTGCTGCTCTTTGAACTTGGGGTCGTCGCCTTTGCACTTGACAGCGCTGATTTTGTGGGCCTGAGAAGCCTTTGGAGTCTCCTTCATCTGGCGCTGATCCCATGACAGGATCGCAGCCTGCCGAATGTCGGTGACTGTTGGGTCAACGAACTTTCCATCAGTATCCTTCTTTTGCACAATCATCTGCGCAATGACATCCATGGAGGGGGGGAGCTTGGCGAGCAGAAGCATCGCCTGGACCTTGTCAGGGATGGTATACCCTGCATCTTTGAGGTGGGAAAAGAGGTTTTCTACCTTGTTGATAGATGGAGCGGGATGGGAGGATTGTGCCACTTTCGTATCGAGTAGCTCTTTGAAGAGCGCGAAGGCACCGGTGATGCCGGGCGTGTCATACTCCTCTTTGAGAGCAGTGATGAGAGCGGCGGCGTTTTTCTCAGAGAAGTATTTCTGGCGGAGGGACTCGGTCATGTAGAGCTGGATCGTACCAGTGATCGTGTCGTTGGCCTTGTTCCAGCTGATCCAGAAATTGGTGTCCTCCATGGCAGCGTCGGGGTCGAAGGTTGGTCCAGTGATCGAAAGACACCAGGCACATCCGGTGGACCTGATGTAAGAGTTCATGATGGGCCACCATGAAGACCAGTTGGCGCCAGTGAGGACGGGGATGGTGATGGCAGAGGAGTGAGACATTGTTGATTCTGCGCGAACTAGTCAGCGTAATGAACCAGCATAGTTTCCCCCTTCTGGAGGTACAAAACCATGCAGCAATGAAGCGCAATGGTGCAGGTTTACAACCTCTGTGTGCAGCGTTTCCGCGCACAACAGTGAACCTTTTGGAGCTAGCAGGTACTGCAGCCATAAAGGCGTGAGGTACCGCTTTGGCTACCAGGGCTCATAACCTGATGAACATACAGCGCGCCATACGGCAGCGACTGTAGTTGTGAAGCTATCTAGCAAAGGGCTAGACTTACCAAGAGGTTCAGAGGCGAGGTTGAGGTTAGCACGTAGTGGTTGAGTACAAGATGCTATTAGAACTCAGATGTGGAGTTCGAATATATATACACATGATTATGTAAGTACTACCAAATATGGAACAAACTATCGTTCATTCAACAGCGTCTTTGGCGTGCACAGCAGATGGGGGGAAAGAGCGTTGTGGTTGCTTGCCTTTGGCGCAACCAGGACAGACATGAGGGTCTTTGTCCGGGATGGTAAAGTCCAGGAGTCCAGTAGTATGCTCTTTTGCCTGTTTGACGACTTCCCTAGAGGGGTGTCCCAAACGCCGGTGAATAGTTTCATAGTCGATGGCGCTTAAAGCAGCCTTTCCAGCTGGTGAGGCTTCTAGGGTGTACATGTTACGCCCGAGCCTTCCAGTGGTAAAAGGGGCGAGTATTTCACCATCCCCAAAAGTCATTGTTAGTTTATTTGCGGCGCCATGTACTTTGGCACCTCGCATGAGGAGTTGTCCCATAGAAACTAGGTTTACTCCTGACTTGGGGATATATCCAACGTCGTGCAGCTCTAAATAGCGCACTTGGTTTTCCATAGTTCGCCATTGCAGGTGCACTTTTCCAATTCCGGTAACAAAAATGGCACCACCTGCCATTTGGACAGGTAGTTGCTGGTCCTTTTTAAGTTCCTTAAAGTCGACAAAAACGTCTTTCAAGAAGGTAAAGTGCATAGATGCACCGGAGTCAAGTATCCAGAGTTGTTTAGTTTCATTCTCATGATGTGAACATTTTGAACAAGCGCAAATGTCCATGCATTTCTCTATGCTACTACACAGGGATATAGTACTACGAGCTGTAAGTGCAGGTGCAGCTATTAGCGAGTTCCTTGTGGAGCGGGAGAATGAATTTACTGACTTTAGATGCGGGATGACAGGCCCGAAGCTCCAATCATCGTTTTCTCCTCCTTCCAATCCGAAAATATCAATGAGATCTTCCTCATCCCAATGATCTGCCGGAGGAGGCATGATAGCATTGCGGCGAGACCGCTTGGAAGGAGGGGGGGTCGGGGTATCATCTCGCTCGGGGATAGACTCTAGCCTTGCAGTGAGCGAGGGAACGGAGGAGATGGAAGAAGAGGAGGAGGATGCGATGGGACCGACATTGGCAAGGAAGGATGATCCTTGCCTGGACAAACCTGCATCGAGAGAGCGGATCATCTCGATTGAGGGGGCGATCTCAAGCCGATGGGCAAGAGAAAATGCCTGTTGTATCTGAGTACAAGCAGGCGGGCCTTGGTGCCCTTGGTATAATTGGGCAGGTCGGTTGGCAAGAGCGCGGGGATTCGGGAAAGGTTCAGGACCAGAGGTGTAGGCGATGGAGGCGATGTGAGCGTGGTCGTGGTCATGGTTATCTTCATGAGCATGTTCCGTGGTGGAATTTGATTCCTCCTGGCATTTCTTGCCACCACGCTTGCCTCATCGCCCCTTGTTCTTCTTAGCGCTGTCATCGTTTAACTGCTGCTCTTCGAACTTGGGGTCATCACCTTTGCGCTTGACAGCGCTGATCTTGTGGGCCTGAGGGGCCTTCGGAGTCTCCTTCATCTGGCGCTGATCCCATGACAGGATCGCAGCCTGCCGAATGTCGGTGACTGTTGGGTCAATGAACTTTCCAGTGCTGTCTTTCTTCTGCGCAATCATTTGCGCAATGACATCCATGGAGGGGGGGAGCTTGGCGAGCAATAGCATCACCTGGACGTTGTTAGGGATAGGATACCCTGCATCTTTCAGACGGGAATAAAGGTTCTCCACCTTGTTGATGGAGGGAGTGGGATGTAAGGACTGTGCCACCTTCGTATCGAGTAGCTCTTTAAAAAGGGAGAAGGCTCCGGTGATATCAGGAGCATCGTACTCCTTTTTGAGGGCGGTGATTAGGTCGGCGGCATTTTCTTCAGTAAAATACTTCTGGCGGAGGGACTCAGTCATGTATAGTTTGATCGTGCCAGCGATGGTGTCGTTGGCTTTGTTCCAATTGATCCAGAAGTTAGTGTCCTCCATGGCAGCGTCGGGGTCGAAGGTTGGTCCGGTGATTGAAAGACACCAGGAACATCCGGTGGACCTGATGTAAGAGTTCATGATGGGCCACCATGAAGACCAGTTGGCGCCAGTGAGAACGGGGATGGTGATGGCAGAGGAGTGAGACATTGTTGATTCTGCGCGAACTAGTCAGCATAATGAACCAGCATAGTTTCCCCCTACTAGAGGTACAAAACCATGCAGCAATGAAGCGCAATGGTGCAGGTTTACAACCTCTGTGTGCAGTGTTTCCGCACACAACAGTGAACCTTCTGGAGCTAGCAGGTACTGCAGCCATAAAGGCGCGAGGTACCGCTTTGGCTACCAGGGCTCATAACCTGATGAAGTGACAGCGTGCCATACGGCAGCAGCTGGTCACCTGA
>JBBPMR010000822.1:0-14284 GCA_038090415.1 Rossbeevera mucosa | reverse complement strand
CAGTGGGTTTGGGGGTGGTGGACATGGCTGGTGGTGGGGATGGCACTGGTGGAGGTGGGGAGGGTGCTGGTGGGGGGTTAGGTGAAGGGGTTCGGGATGCTGGTGGGGTTACTGGGTTGGAATCTGAGGCAGAGGGGGCATGAATGTGTTGCCTGGGGGTTGGGGAAGCAGGGGGGTGTGGGGGAGCAGGAGATCCTCTCCTAGGTCTGAGGGGGTTGAAAGACGAAATGGTGGGGCACTACAAACAATGGTAGGCTTGAAGAGTTAACCTTGACCTTTTGTTACACTTGGTCCAGGTAGGAACAGGTGTAGCCTTGAGATGAAGGTCTTGAAACAAGGAACTAGGGCAAGAGGGTCCTGAGAGCTGAGGGATTAAGATGACTAAGGACTAAAGAGACTGAAGGAGTCTTGAGGGTCAAAGGGATCAAGACAACAAGGTTCTTCGAGGGTTGAGGGATCAAAGGTGGGGCACTCAGGGCGACAAAAACAACCTATGAAGCTGAGTGAAGAGCTTAGAGGTTGAAGCGTCCTTTCAGGTGCAGGACGAGGTCACACAGAGAGTTTCAAGGGGACAAGGGATATATTCCAAGACATATCTAGGGATACTCAAGGAGGTCAAGGTTAGAGATACAAGAGCGATATCCAGTCGCTTATAAGTAAAAAGAGAACAATAGAAAGGACCATGATTGGTCAGTAAAAGTGGTGCCATAGAATACTATGGAATGTGGTGGAATGAATAGGTAATCTGCAGTAAGGAACAATAAGAAGCTGTGGATGACTACATGTACATGGAAGTGAAGATAGAAGGGGAATGTGGGTAAAGGGAAGAAAGGAGTAAGTGGATAGAAGAGATGATGACTAGGATAAGGAGGTAGCGGAGTGGAGGGTAGGTGGTAGTCATCATAGAATAAAGGGAGAGTCCAGGCATGGTGTGAGCGCAGTGACTCAGAGGAACATAGTGAAGAATAAAGGAAACAGGGGAAAGAAATAAGGAGTCCCAATGAATTGTAACAATAAGAATATATTCCAAGACGTATCTAGGAGGATACTCAAGGAGGGAACAAGGGATATTCGAGGTGGTACTCAAGGAGGTCAAGGTTAAAGATACAAGAGTGATATCTAGTTGTTTATAAGTAAAAGAGAGAACAATAGAAAGGACCATGATTGGTCAGTAAAAGTGGTGCCATAGAATACTATGGAATATGGAAGAAGGTATAGGTAATCCACAGCATGGAACAATAAGAAGCTGTGGATGGCTAAGTGGGCATAGAAGTGAAGATAGAAGGTGAACCTGGGTAAAGAGAAGAAATGAGTAAGCAGATAGAAGAGATGATGACTAGAACAAGGATGTAGCAGTGAAGAGTAGGTGGTAGTCATCATAGAACAAAGAGAGAGTCCAGGTATGATATGAGCACAGCGACTCAGAGGGATGTAGTGAAGAATGGAAGAAAAGAGGAAAGAAATAAGGGGTCCCAATGAATCATAACAAGAGCCTCAAGCTCAAGGGGGAGAGAAGAGAGTTAGTGAAAGTGAACTTGAACTTGACACATACCGGGGACATGTGTGTGATAACAGGACCACCAAGTGATATCCAGGACCCTACCAAGGTATTAAAGAAGCTGCAGAACTCATCAGAATGTGAGCATGAATGCTTGAAATGAACAAAGGAGGAGGCCTCACCATGTGAAGACCCAGGTGAGCCAGAAAGTCCGGGAGGCAATGCACACACGCCAGAGGTTGATGGCAACCCACTGAAATGTCTAGAAAGCAATTGGGACATCAGCAGTAATGAGATAGATGTGCCAAACTCACCTAAAGACCCAGCACATGCTCAGAACAAGCAGAGAGCCTGAGAACCCGAGAGCAAGTCGGAATGTGCTGGATTTGCACAGGGCAACATCAAGAACAATAAAAAGAGTTCTGGAAACAGTCATAACAATCGCGGCGACAGAACAGATGCACCAGATGAAGAAACCAGCCCAAGAGGTCAGGATAGTGACCAAACTGAAATTGGAGCGATCAAGGGTGATCGGGAATGCCAAAGTGATGAAAAGGGAGCCGGGAGAAGTGAGACACAAGAGGAAACAAGTGCTGCAATGAGCAGTGCATACCGCAACCCGAAACGACTCAAAACCAGACTGCTGGACGAGCACCATATGAGTCAGCCAAAACACGACAAGGAGAAGGCCAGACATGCACCTAGGCTATCCCAGCCACCACCAGATGATGTTGGACGATACGCCAGCCACCTGAACCCACCATGTCGATGAGGATGATGCAAGCCATTAACTTGCTATTAATGAAGAGCATGTGTGCCGTGACCTTCCAAATTGAATAACTGTGCAAGTGCAGCACAACCCGGATGGACATACATGCACATAGATGCTACAAGAAATCACTTGTTTAGTGGAACCTTTACAAGTATTTTTACATTCTTTTGATTATTTCTTATCCACTACACAGTAGCTACCCACTCCTGTTTGAGGGGGAGTGTTGGAGATCACATAGATAGCAAACAGTGTGCGATAGTACAGCCACCATATTACATAATCATAGCTATTTCAAACCTTTGTAGTGTAGCCTTTACTCTAGTGACTTCTACTAGAGTTTTCTACAATGGCAATGATGAAGGTCAGAAAGATGATCGGTGATCAGTGTGGCTTACACCCCTCCCCGTATGACTTTTGCTTCTTGTTTTCCCAAAGGTCTAAGGCCTCACAGTCTTTTCACATCCAGCATGGCAGCCATTCATTATCCTTCACCCCATAGCCAAACCAGTGAATCAAATAGTGGTGACCACGACCAACTTTGCGTTCATCGAGGATGCGGTCGATGAAGCACTCTTTAGTGCCATCTTCAGTGACAACAGGACTGGGGCAAGGATGTTTGCGAGCAGGGAAGAGGCTGGGGTTGTTTGGCACAAAGGCATGAAGTTGGCTAATGTGGAAGATGGGGTGAATGTTAGGTGAGTTGGGGAGGTCAAGGGTGTATGTGGATGTGGGAGGGTTGGCTTTGAGGATGGTGTAGGGTCCATCAAAGTGTGGCATGAATTTGGCAATGTGTTTGTCGCCATTCTGCATGTAGTTACGACACCTGTTTTTGGTAGCAAGCATGATGCAGTCACTGACCTGGAAGGAAGAATTGGGTGAGCGATGCATATTGGCAGTAGCAGCCTGGGAAATCTTAGTGGCAAGCAGGTTGTCCTGTGCTTCCCATACAGTCTGTTGGAGGTCAGAGAGTAAGGAGTGGGCATCGAGGGATTTGGATGAGAAGGGGTCTGGTGGGGTCAAGGGTGGCAGAAGATGGGGAGAGTGACTGAGGTGGAGTTGGAAGGGTGAGAACCCTGTGGAGCTGTTATTGGCATGCATAATGTTGAAACGGACCTTGGGCAGTGCTGCGGCCCAGCCATGTTGATGCCAGTGGACATAATTCCAAATGAGCTGAATGACAGTCTTGTTGGTACATTCACTAGCACTGTTGGTTTGGGGGTGGTACACAGAGGATATTTTAAGTTTGATACCAGTCAGTCGATGCAGTGTGTGCCAGAATTTGAAAAGAAAGAGCTTATCATGGTTGGAAATGATATTGGTTGGGAGACCATTTTCATAATACCAGTGGTGGAAAAAGAGAGACACGAGTTCCTTAGCAGAGATGGTGTCTTTACAGGGGAGAAGGCAGAGATCGGCATGGAGATGGTCGGTAAAGATGACGATCATATTGTAGCCATTGTCGGAAGGCAAGGGTCCAATGAAATCCATTGCAAAGAAGTCGCCTCATCTATTAGGGACAGGAAGGGGGTGTAAAGGACTAGCAGGAGTGGTGGTGGAGGACTTGTTATGCAAGCATTCAGAACAAGCTGGAATGTATGAATGCAAAAGGTTGCAGTGCATGTTAGGCCAATAGTAGGCGTTACACAGGAGGGCGTAGGTCTTTTCGCTGGCGAAGTGGCCAAGAAGGTCATGAGCCATTTGGAAAATCTTCTCATGGAGTGTGTTGATATGAGGGATAACAAGTCGACCCGAGAGGTAGAGTAGCCCATCTTTCTTGGTAAGATTGGGGAAGGAGCCTAAGAGGGTAAAGAGCTGGTGACAGTAGGGGTCATCTGTGTAACTGCGGAGGATGTCGAGACAAGGGAACAGTCAAGGGTAATGCGAAGAGATGAGGGTGGGGAAGGGGTGGAGGTTGGCGGTAGAGAGGCAAGGGGGGACACATGGTTGACAGCATTGATGGTAGCAATAGGGTCAGCAAGGTGCAGGAGAGATCATGCTGTGTGGCGAAGTTCTGGAGGGTATGATGGTCCATACAGACATGGATGGGGGCACTGAGAAGTTCGATGCACCATTTCTTGAGAGCTTTAATAATGGCAAGGAGTTTCTTTTCATGGACAGGGTAGTTCAGTTCGGCGCTGTGCAGTTGGTAAGAGTCAAAGGTGATAGGGCGGGCTGTTTCCCATGATGTACCCCAAGAAAGAATGGCACTGGTATGGTAGTTGGAAGTATCACAGGTTAAGAAAATATGGTTGTCACCTGGGTTGTCGTGGTCGATAGTGGTAAGGCAGTGAGGGCTGATAATAAGGTCTTTGAGAGCCTGAAAGGCTCATGCATGTTCTGGTGTCCAGATGGGAAAATGGTGCTCAGCTTCTTTAGTGGTCAGGGGAGTGAGGACATGGATATGTTCAGTGGTCTAAGGAATGTGATCAGCAAGGAAATGGATGAGGCCAAGGAATGAATGGGTGTCATGCACAGATTGAGAAGTTGGTCATTGGAGAATCTTGCCAATCTTGCTGGGATCCGGTTTGACACCATGACTGAAGATCCAGTGGCTGAGGAAGTCGACTTTAAGCAAGAAAAGGGAGGTTTTCTTAGGGGAGCAGAAAAGTGTTGTGGCATGCAGGGTGTCAAGCACTTGGTAAATGTTGTGCTCATGTTCTTCAAGGGTCTGGGACCAGATGATGATGTTGTCGAGGTAGATATAGCAGCATTTGCCAATCAGGTGGCGGAGCATAGAGGTCATGTGTTATTGGTGGAAGGCAGGGGTGTTGCGAACACCCATTAGCATGACAGTTCATTTGTAGAGGCTGAAGGGAGTGAGATTGGCAGTGAGATGGATGTTGTCTGGGTGTACATGGCTCTGGAAAAAGGAATTGGTCATGTCGATCTTACTGAAAATCTTGCCTTTGGCACAGTCGCGCAGAATGTCGTCAATGCGTGGCAGAGGATGATTATCTAGGATAGTGTTAGCATTCAATTTATGATAATCATTCACCCAGCAAGGAAGGACAGTGGGGTCGGCTTTGGGAATCATAAAGGCAGGAGATGTATGAGCACTTGATGAAGGTCACAAGCACCCAACCACTAAGTGTTGATTGAGTAAGGTCTTCCAGGCAGTGTGATACTTCTGAGGGCAACTGTAGGAGCCAGACTGGATGGTCTTATTAGTGTCTTTCAGTTTGATACGAAAAAGGATGTCATCAGGTAAGGAGTTCATATGGGGAATATCAGAAGGGAAGCAGTCTGCATATTCAGTTTTAAGAGCAGCATCGTGTCAAGACAGGTCTTCGAGGGTAGCGAGTGTGGTGATACGGAGTTGGATGGCAGCCACTAGATTGGGAGATTTGACAGGTGCACAGCCTTTGTCAATAATGTCTTTGAGCATGGAGAGAACTGTCTTGAGCTCATTGGTGACCATCTGGCGATACAAATGGACTTGTTTGTCAACACTGCACTGGATGGTCTTAGGGGGTTTAATGCAAGGCACTTGAGAGGATGTCAGGTGGAGAAGGTTGTAATTATGAAGTTTTGAAATACAGATATGGAGCTTGTGATCTATGATGATGCAATTATATGAGAGAAAGGGAGCCCCCAGAAGGAGGGGGGTGCACAGATTTGGTGCTATCAGGGCATGTACAGGTTTGGAGTGGAAGCGCTCATCTAAAGACATGCAGGACAAGCAAACATAATGGATTAAAAGAAAAGGTTCCTTCCCCTCCCTGGAGATGGCCATGGTAACAGGTATGGCATGCGGCAAGATGCAAATGCGCAAGTGGATGCTGTCAATGTTTTAGGAGTGGCCACCATCTTTTTGCATTGACAGGTGATGTTATCAGTAGTGAGTGCCTTGTAGGTGCTGCCATCAGGAAAACCAGTGGGGCAGGCATTGCCCCAGTGTCCAATGAAGGGTTTGCGACACTTGAAGCAACCATCATTGTCCATCAGGAGATGGTGTTCAATATCTGTGAGGGCAGGCAAGTGAATAAAGGTTGTGGGGCGTGGGTCAAGCAGGAAGTTTGGGTGTTTTGCATAGGACAGGGTGGTAATTTAGAGTCACGTAACAAGGTCTCCAGAAGCTGGTGATGATGGCATGCCTCATTCACACAATCCTCATCAAGGAGGGATACCTTTTCAATCCAAGTGCATAGGTTGTCAGTGAGAGGAAGCATCATCAAGCGACATTTCTTTTGGAGGTCAGGGTGGAGGTGGGCTTTGAGGTGGAAGTGAAGGGCAGCATCAGTAAGGTGGGATGTGGTGTTACAGAGAATTGTATTCAGGCTTTGTATTTCGATAGCCCACTTCTGGAAGGGTTTGGTATGCTGCAAAGATCCGAGCATCTTTTGGTGGATGGCAGTGTCCCAGTCTGATGGGAGCCATGTTGTGTGAAGCTCCTTCATGAAGTTGTTGAAGGTGAGAGCATTCAACCAGTCAGCTTTGGTGGCATACCAATCCTGTATGTGTGGATCTTGGATGTTCCAAGTGATGTGACTGACCTGATTAGCAGGGACAATTGTTTTAACCTTGAAGTACTGGTGGCAACCCGTTTCCCATTTGTGCAGTTCCTCCAGTGAGATATCACCAGGGGTTAAAATGGAAGGCTTGTTACTGGTGGTCTGTTCAAAGTGGGCCTTTCTATTGAAGAATAGGGTAGAAGGTGGAATGACTTAGTGGAGTGAATGCACCCGTGGACCTGAACTGAGTAATAATCGACGGGGATACCTGTCGACTACTCAGCCCATATATAATGTTCTCTTATCTATCTATTAATGTACATGGTAGATAAGAGAGATAAGGGAGAAGTCCATATGGTGCTATCAGGATATCTCCAACACTTTCCAGTCATTGTGCAGGATAGGAGGCAAGGGCAATAGGGAGAGTCACTATTAGAGGAGCTGTTGTCTGAAGGGGGATTTGGGTGAGGACGAACAGGGTCTGCAACAGCTTATAAGGCTTGCATGTGGCGGGCGTGCACATGTGTGTGTGGGTGGGGCAGTTTGGGAGACAGGGGTGGATGATATGCAGCTGGCGGGCAGAGACAGTAGGAACAACAGTGGGCAGGATACAGATGGTCAGAACAGTTGCAGGATATGGATGGCAGACACAGCAGTGAGTGGAACAGTAGTAGACAGCGAGTGGGACACTAGACAGATGGTGGGAACAGCTTCACTGGTTTAGTGTAGGGACATTCAAAGAAAAGTGGAAGGGCACAGGTCATGCCAACACTTAAGGAAGAGACAAGAGAATGTGAACAGGGTATAAATTGTTATCTAGCATCAGTGAGAGCAAGCTCTTATATATGTACAGGGAGCAGATACCGGAGCACGTATCACGTGGAGGGGTGATAGGAATGGCGATGATGAAGGTCAGGAAGATGATCAGTGATCAGTGTGGCTTACATCAGGAACTCCAACTTCCAAGATCAAAGAACAACTTGGCATTAATATTGTGTCTTCATCAATGATTATGTACACAGGTGTGCGGCAACATAGTATCACGGAAAAACGATGTGTGCAATTTGTCACCTCACAACCTGTGCCTGCCTGAATGCTGATTTTGTTACCACCAGGGAAAGAAAAACTTTGGGTGCAATCCACTAACTCAGTGAGCACTGAGCTGAGCTTCAATAAAGTTACATGGCGAAAATTTTCACTTGAACCTGCCTTTCAATCTGAAGGCAGGGTTGTCAACTCCCTAGTAATTAACTATTCGAAAGGCCATTATCAATCGCTTTGTGGTATTGCTCATATGTGGGGTTTGACATCTTCAACTCCCAGGCTGTTTGAAGTTCCTCTAGGGCTGGAATGGCACGCCACAATATTGCTTGTTGATCCGATGAGAAGTATTGCTGAATGTTGTTGGCATCCAAGATGATTGAGCGCACATTACTTATGGTTCGCCAGTCAGGGGCCTTGAGTTTGAATGAATGCCAGGGTATATGCTTCTCAATATGGCCATTGCGTCGAACCATTGTAACCGGACCAAAAAGCTCATCGGTGGAGTGGATAAACAGAGTGATGGGCTGGTGGAGTTGAAGTGCCCGGGCCAACATGCCATCAGCTGTGCCCCACCGAATATTGCTGTGAAGGGATATCTTGAGCAGCAGGTCAATGCCACAGTTTGCTTGAAGAGACTCGAATTATTCTACTCGCTGGGTGGAACATTGTATCTGAAAGCAATGTGAGATAGGTAACAACAAATGATAAACTGACTGACCTTTATTGCCAGCGTATGAACAGTGGCAACAACATCAAGTGAATCTCTGAGCATGCGATTGCTTGAAGAGGTGGGGTCAAACTCCCAGATGGCTGACACTGTCTTGACCATCGAGGTTCTAGACAGGGTGGACATGATGGCGACAATAGCGAGGTTGACGACATGCACGAGACATGGCAAGCGGTGGTGGGTAGGGTTGAATCAGTATACTTTATGGTGGTGGAGGAGCTGCTCAATCTTGTCACATGTTGTGTCATTGTTGCTAGTGTTTGTTGGCAGTGATACACATGAGCTACACAGTGAGAACAGTTAGAGGGATGTCAATTGTAGAGAATCATATGAACTCACCTTGCTTGACCCAACTGAAACAATCCCTGCTCGCTCACAGAGTCCAACGAAGTAACTACCAATATTTTCACTGCTGTGCGCCCCAACAATCCCACGAAAAGCGATGATTTCAGTATGAAGAATCCATTTTGATGGTTGGTCAGTTGTTTCATCCATGAAGTGGACTCAGTGTGCCATGATACTGAGGAATGCGGCCTTGGTCTGATCAACTGACCATAGGTCCATTGTTGTTGAGATATGACCAGTCGCACTTGACTGGTCAGGATTTTAGCACGAAAAAGTGAAAAAAAACCTAAAAGTGTGCTTACCGTTAGGTCATTCTTGAGCTGTTCGAAAAAATTGGCAAAAGTGTTGTGGATAAAAGTTTGAATGTTGTGTACCGAAGGCAGGTCAGCATTTGTGGTAGCAGGCCACATTGCCACCAGGCAATTTCTAAACACAGCCTTACTAACCATTTGAAACGACTAGGTATCATGCCATTAGCCTCATATTCAACCATATCAAACCAAATCACACTTGCCTGATCATCACACACAACGAACTCTGCAATACACTTCAAGACATCTTCCCACAAAAAAACTTTGCCGACTGTTGGCTTCCTGATCAGCGTTGCCTCCAGACTCTGCTGTCCAGTCTTCTTCACCACAGCATTCTGCAACACCTCTAGTGGGACTGCAAGGTGATTTTCAGGAAATCCATCTCTTGCACAACGCTCCTTATACAGTTCATAGTGGACACGGATGTGTCGTTGGCATGTCAAGTTTCTGCCAGTGAAGAATGTTTTTCGTTTGCCATGTTTTCGAACCAACACCTTGTCACTCCTTCACAATACCTCAATGGTAAGTCTTATAACATCGTTTCTACCACACTCACTTGCACACATTACACCAGCGCCCTGTGAGTGCCTCACTAGTGCCATCCGAGCATATGAAGTTGACCTTGACATGGTCAGAGAAAATTGTAAGTAAGTCCTTCGTAGAACCCTTTTTCATAGATTGTTTGACAGGTCGCTCTGCATGGTGCCGCTCCTCAAGATCACCCTGTCAGATTGAAATTTAGATTGTACTGATAAATTCTATAGGTTCTTGCCAATCAACATACCTTAGTATCAGTTACCCTGCCCATAGTTGTTGTCCTATTCATGGCCAGTTCAATCTCTGTGTTTGGGCTGCAGAGATCTTCAACAGATGATATACTCTTGCATCGCCTCTGCTTCTTAGCATTTCGTTTTTGCCTCCATGAGCATTGGTCAGAATCGGTATCAGTCTCCCTTTCCTGTTCAGTTGACTCAGCCTCACTCAAACTTGGAATAGGCTTTCGTTTCCTCGGTTTTGTGTCATGGGAAGGGGAGACTTTTGATTTGGGAGGGTGAGAATGGATACCTGTTTTTGAGTTACTCGCAGTACCAGTGGCCGCTGCTCTGGCCTTGGAGGTTGGAACTCTTTGACGTGAGGACTTGCAAGGATCAGACATCAGAAAAATGCAGAACTAGAGCTGGGAAAGTTGCTCAACTGAATATATATTGAATTACATGCTGTTTACATGTTGTTGGGCAGTACACGAGTGACAAGACACTGCCTGACATTGCTGTGTTGGTCTCATAGGACTGGTCTTAACATGGTCCTGGTCCAGTCCAAGCAAAATGTAAGATGCAGGAGGACCGGTTCTGGTCCAGTCCTTCCAAAAATGAAAAAAAGACTGGACTGGACCAAACCTGAAAACACTACTTTTCTGTGGCACACAGGGTGCCAATCTAATGTGAGGTGATGAATACTTGCCACCTCACAATCCTCCTGCTCCAGAGCAAGAGGAGATGGATCTGAACAGGGCAGTGCCACAAGAGGATGAAGGTGGTGAGGTGCAAAAAGAGGAGAATGGAAATAGGGCTTGGCCAGGAGATGATGAGGCAATAAGATATGCTTAGATATTTGATGAAAAGCATGCAGCCAATATCCTTGGCACTGCAGAGACCTGCTTTGAGAAGATGAGAGCCACATGGGAAGCTGCTGGAATAGGTGATTATGCACTGTTTGCAGATAAGGAAGAATGAGAGTTGGCAGAATGGCTAACCAACAATGTGAACCAACGGGCCACAGATGAATTCTTAAAACTCTCGATTGTAAGTCAAAATGAATACAATCACATGATAGTAACTTACTTTGCTGTGGTACAGACAAGGATGGAATGCATACCTGAAACTAGTTGATCAGCTGCTGACTGGGCCTGAATAAAGTTGTGAACTCATATGAGCTCAGAAAGATCCTGAGGCAGCGCCAGGGAATAATGACTTGGAGATTGAAGAACTTGAGCTTTGGCTCTGAGATCCTGTTGCCTGCATTCAGGAGTTAATCAGCAACCTAGCTTTCAATGGTGAGATAGCATATGCACCTGAGAAAGCATACACAGATGCAGAGGGATGGACTTGGCAGTATGATGAGATGTGGACTGGCAACTGATGGTGGGAAATGCAGGTGAGTGTGGTCTAGAGATAAAAATTGAGAACATATCTGACAAACAATAGTGTTGTTTGCCCAAAGGTGCTACAGTAGCCCTGGTCATTCTGGCATCTGACAAAACTCAATTGTTGTGTTTCAAGGGTGACAAAAATGCATGGCCTGTGTACCTAAGCATAGGGAATATTTCCAAACAGGTCCACTGTTAGCCTTCTCACCATGCCTCCATCTTGCTAGGGTACCTACCAGCATCAAAATTGGAATTGTTTAATGATAACTCCATGGCAGGTCAGTGACTCTTCCATTATTGCATGAAAAGGATGCTTGAACCACTGGTGGCTGCAGGAGAAAATGGCATCAACATGGTTTGTGCCAATGGGCAAGTACAGCACATCTTCCCAATATTGGCAGCTTATATTGGGGACCACCTGGAGCAGTGTCTAGTTGCATGTTGTGCCCAAAATCGTTGCCCCAAGTGCCTCATCCATGCAGATGAGAGAGAGTTAAACTGGGAATTTCTGCCTTGGAATCAGCAAGAAACAATGCACACACTCCATGCGTGAGCCTCTGGCCTTTACCCTCCTGAGTTCATCGCTGACAGACTTTGTCCCATCTTCTCCCCCTTCTGGATGGACCTCTGTTACAATTCATATGAACCTCCATTTCTTTTCTTTCCCTCTCTCTTCCTTTCGCCCTCTACGTCTCTCTCTTTATTACTGCTTCTATATATACTTAGTCATCCCCAGCTTCTTACTGTTCCTTACTGCAGATTACCTACTCATTCCACAGCTTTCCATAGTGTTCCATGACACCACTTTTATTCAGCCAATCATAGTCATTCCTATTGTCCTTTTCCTACTTATAAGCAACTTGACATCGCTCCTCCTTTTCTCTAACTTTGACCTTCTTGAGTATTCCCTCCAATACATCTTGGAATATATCCTTGCTCCTTGAATCCTCTGTGTGACTGTTACGATTCATACGAACACCCATCTTTTTCTTTTCTTTCCTCCTTCGCTCCCTATGCCCATCTCTCTACCTCTACCTAATACTTAGTCATCCACAGCTTCTTACTACTTCCATGCTGCGGATTACCTATACCTTCTCCCACATTCCATAGTATTCTATGGCACCACTTTTACCAACCAATCATGGTCATTTCTATTGTTCTCTCTTTTACTTATAAAAAACTGGATATCACCCTTGTATCTTTAACCTTGACCTCCTCGAGTTCACCCTTGCATCACCTCAAGACCCACTCGAGTTCCCCTTGTTCACTTCTCGAGTATCTCCTAGACATGTCTTGGAATATATCCTTTGCCCCTTGAACCCTCTGTGTAACCTCATTCTGCACTTGAAAGGACACTTCAACCTTAAAGCTCTTAACTCAGCTCCTTAGGTTGTCTTAGTTGTTCTTAGTCTTCGATCTCTTGACCCTCGAAGAACTTTGGTATCTTGATCCCTTTGACCCTCAAGATTTCCTTAGTCCCTCCAGTCCTCAGTCATCTTGATTTCTCAAACCCTCCTTGCTGCTGCTCTTCGCCCCAAGACCTCCTTCTTGAGGCTACACCTGTTCCTACCCGGACCAAGTGTAACAGTGACCCTGTCCTGCACTTGAAAGGACACTTCAACCTCTGAGCTTTTAATCCAGCTTTATAGGTTGTCTCTGTCACTCTCAGCCCTTAGTCTTCGATCCCTCAACCCTCGAAGAACCTTGTCATCTTGATCCCTTGTTCCTCAG
Source organism: Rossbeevera mucosa (assembly GCA_038090415.1). Classification (NCBI taxonomy): domain Eukaryota; kingdom Fungi; phylum Basidiomycota; class Agaricomycetes; order Boletales; family Boletaceae; genus Rossbeevera; species Rossbeevera mucosa. The sequence continues at coordinate 1,259 of JBBPMR010000822.1, read as the reverse complement.
GACTCCTTGTCCTTGTCCTTCACTCCAAGGCCTTCCTCTTGAGGCTACACCTGTTCCTACCTGGACCAAGTGTAACAACCTCCCTTACTCTGATATCTTCCTTTCCATTTCCTCTGACATATTGCATCAAATCCATCAAGGCATTTTCAAGGACCATCTCAAAAAATGGTGTTGTTCCACCGCCAGCAAGAAAGAGCTCAAAACCCACTTTCAAGCCATGCCAGTCCATCCTGGTCTGCGCCACTTTATGGAGGAAATTTCTAAAATTAAACAATGGACTGGAGCTAATCATAAATAGTTACAGTCAATATTTATTGGTGGACTCATTGGCATGACCCCACCACCTGTTATGAAGGCAGCATGGCATCTTGTTGACTTTATCTACTTTTCATGGTACCAGACTCAGATGAACAACACCCTATTCTCCCTCCAGGAAGTGCTAAACAACTTTCATGTGGAAAAGGATATTTTCATTGAGCTTGATTGCCATGAGCATTTCAATATTCCTAAACTCCATTCACTGACACACTATATAGCAACCATCAAGGCTTTAGGCAGCCTTAATGGTCTCAATACAGAGAACTCAGAGTGACTGCATATTGATTATGCCAAAAAAGCATATGCAGCAAGTAACCGTAAAGACTACACCATTCAGATGACAAGATGGTTGCAATGTCAAGAGGCCTTTATTTGTTTCAAAATGTTTCTTGCATGGGGTGGCAATGGTCCAGACATCAATTGTCCTCATTCTTTAGCCTTCCCACTTGGTATGCAGTATCATGTCTTCCATTGACCTCCTTTCCCCCAGAAACCACTGCACTATCTCAAACAACACCATGGTGCTGTTGGTTTCATTAACGCTCTTCAAGCCTTTCTTGCCACATTGCCCTGGCATAATGGTCATCAATTCTACCCACCCAACCTGCACGATCATTTTGACTGTTTCAAAACTGTGACATTAGCTTTGCCAGACTGTGGACATATTCTGAGCAAGAACTATGCCTGAGTTCATGCATATCCCCTCCACTCAAATGGACCTTGTAAACAGGCCATGCCTGCAAGGTTCAACACAGTCCTGGTTAAAGGAATTTGGGAATCCCCTTGGGTGCAGTATGCAACGAGGGAAAGACTTGGTGGAGAACTCACCGGTATTTGAGGAGATTGCTTATTGAAGCAGGTAGAAAATATAACTGTAGAACAGCTTGTATTTATCAGGGCTATCTTCGAGCCCTTATATACTACATGAATGCTATTTATCT
>JBBPMR010000821.1:0-14287 GCA_038090415.1 Rossbeevera mucosa | reverse complement strand
GTGTGACCCATGGTGGGTCATACCCCGGGTCTGATTCTGCTCCCGGGTCTGATTCTGCTGACCCGTGACCATACCCGTACCCCACAGCACGGGTGTGGGTATGTCCCGGGTCTGATTCTGCTGACCCGTGACCATACCCGTACCCCACAGCACGGGTGTGGGTATATCCCGGGTATGGGTACGGGTATGACCACCATACCCGGGGGTTTACCCATGCAGTTGCCTAGTGACACTCACAAAGAGGGCGAAAGTAAATGAGTATTTCAAAACTAAAGAATTACAAACAAGTAGACGACTCCTTATATACTGGGCATAGGCATTTGCAACAAGGTGTGAAATAGATAAGATAGGAGGTGGCAAAGGAAACAGGGAAAACGTTACGGAAAATGTTACAATGAACCAGTACTTGATCACATCCAGGATGTAATCAGGACCTGATGAAGTTTCGACTACTAAGATCATGAGTACAACGAAGGTACATTACATAATATAAAACGATCTTGTTACCATCGTCACCGACTCTCTTTTATTCCTTCTCTACCATGGCTGTGCCCTACTAACTTACTATGACGACATTCGAGCGTACCAGTACTACTTAAATTCAACTAACAAGCATTGCGATTCCAACTCGTGGTTGGCTGCCAAAATCGAACACGGTGTAGAACTGCCGGAGGAAGATAGTTCCGAGCGTCCAGGTTTCTGGCCGGGTTCAGCATGGGGATCTGAGAAAATGTCGAATAGTAGAATGATCTCACCATCATTAGTCTCAGCAGGAACAGCCACAATCCCGCTAAAACAATCGGTCGAGCCATACTCAACCTGATGCTGCCTGAGGGAGTCGGCAGGCACTAAAAACGACCTCCCGCCGATGGTAAAAGTCACGGAAGGAAAGGCATTGCATGGGACTACAGGACTCAATCAATGGTTTAAAGCATTGGATTCTGATCGAAACTTACAGGTGTAGTAACCCTTCTCGAAAGCCTTTCCACCATCTGTCTGGTGCAGAACCGAAACTCGCGATGAATCACCCCAAAATAAATGGGAACCAGTGTCAAGGATGGCAGGTACATCCGTCAGAACTATCTTGTCATTCACTTTAATGTTATCTATCTTCAATTCCCAATATTCCTGAAAGGATATAGTTACGCATCCGTTGCCAGCTGATATTTACACTTACCACATTTGTGACAGGAGTAAAGGAGAGGCTGCTATCGATATAGAGTGCCTCGTTCATTCCACCAACGTACAGCTCGCCTCCAGAATCTGTGAGCTTGAGTGAAAATACAGGTTCAGACAGCTTTCCTTCAATGAAGAGCGTGTGAAGCAGGGGGCTCCGATCAAGATAATCTGAGAGAGACGGAAAAGCCAATCCTAATAAACCATCCGGAGTAAACTGAGATATTCCAAGCTGAGCAGAGTAAGTCGTAGCGGCACCGATGATCTGAATGTCTGCCTGCTTACCGGTCAGAAATGATCATGCTCGCAAATAGTAAAACATACGGTAAGACCAGCAAATGTTACATTGTCTATGTATTGTTCACCTGTGACCATCGAACCATCCGCAAATTCTATTTGAAAATTTTCATTGAGGGTCGTGGCAGTTCTGGAGAAAGCGGTATCCCAGAGGTTAGGATGGCTTCTGCAGTTCTCATCACCGATTGATGCTGGAACAAACATATCGCTGGGTCGAATTAAGATGAGAGAACGGATGGAACCGACGGAAAATAATTACCTAGAACCTGTATCGATCTGGACTGAAGTGGCGAAAAGAGTGAATGGACGTCGGGAATGTATGGAATGGCTTACCAGTGAAGAATTTGGGGGGAGTGCCGATAAAAATGGTCCCATACCATAAGTGAGTCTCGTGCTTCAAATCAACACCAGGATTCGCGTAGTCTGTTAAATCAGCGCCAGCTTCGCTGCTCAATGCGGACCCCCGTTTCATAGCCAAAGGATGTTGCGTTCCTAAGTTCCTCTCGAAGGGTTTCGTGCCACGAATGATCCTGCTATTGAAAGAGTATGAGTAAAAAAGATGACTGGGGATATCCAGGATGATGTACGCTGGATTAACGGTTTTCTTGTTGTGTTTGGTGAGTGGTATGGCCACGCCCTTAGTAGTTCTAGAATGGGGTGTTGGGGCGGCCAAAACAGCCACTGTGACCGCAATGGCAGTGATCACCTTGAAGAGCATTGAGAGAAGAGCAGAAACACACGAACCAGTACTTGATCACATCACAACGAAGGTAGATTACATAATATAAAACGATCTTGTTACCATCGTCACCGACTCTCTTTTATTCCTTCTCCACCATTTACTGTTCCTGCTGTACTAAAGCTGGGTTTCTGTTTCAGACGGGGCTTTGCGAGGTGGGCACTGAGTGACGGTGCGGACGGGCCGATGAGGGAGTAGAGTTCCCGAGATATACCATCTGGTTTCTTAACGGAGGTGTGGTGAGATCTACGCGGGTGGGTCTGGCTGGGTGCAGGCAGGGATAATGCACTCCGTATGTCTGAAGCTGACAGCGCCATACTGAGAGTAGGAAATGCTGAATTCCCACGCCGTGCCCTAATAACTTACTATGACGACATTCGAGCGTACCAGTACTACTTAACATCAACCAACAAGCATTGCGATTCCAACTCGTGGTTGGCTGCCAAAATCGAACACGGTGTAGAACTGCCGGAGGAAGATGGTTCCGAGCGTCCAGGTTCCTGGCCGGGTTCAGCATGGGATCTGAAAAAATGTCGAATAGTAGAAGGATCTCACCATCATCAGCCTCAGCAGGAGCAGCCACAATCCCGCTAAAACAATCGGTCGAGCCATACTCAACCTGATCCTGCCTGAGGGAGTCGGCAGGTACTAAAAACGACCTCCCGCCGATGGTAAAAGTCACGGAAGGAAAGGCATTGCATGGGACTACAGGACTCAATCAATGGTTTAAACCATTGGATTTTGATCGAAACTTACAGGTGTAGTAACCGTCCTCGAAAGCCTTTCCACCATCTGTCTGGTGTAGAACCGAAACTCGCGATGAATCACCCAAAAATAAATGGGAACCAGTGTCAAGGATGGCAGGTACATCCGTCAGAACTATCTTGTCATTCACTTTAATGTTATCTATCTTCAACTCCCAATATTCCTGAAAGGATATAGTTACCCATCCGTTGCCAGCTGAAATTTACACTTACCACATCTGTGACAGGAGTAAAGGAGAGGCTGCTATCGATATAGAGTGCCTCGTTCATTCCACCAACGTACAGCTCGCCTCCAGAATCTGTGAGCTTGAGTGAAAATACAGGTTCAGACAGCTTTCCTTCACTGAAGAGCGTGTGAAGCAGGGGGCTCCGATCATGATATTCTGAGAGAGGCGGAAAAGCCAATCCTAATAAACCATCCGAAGGAAACTGAGATATTCCAAGCAGAGCAGAGTAAGTCGTAGCGGCACCGATGGTCTGAATGTCTGCCTGCTTACCGATCAGAAATAATCATGCTCGCAAATAGTAAAACATACGGTAAAACCAGCAAATGTTACATTGTCTATGTATTGTTTACCTGCGACCATCGAACCATCCGCAAATTCTAGTTGAAAATCTTCATTGAGGGTCGTGGCAGTTCTGGATAAAGCGGTATCCCAGAGGTTAAGATGGCTTCTGCAGTTCTCATCACCGATTAATGCTGGAACAAACGTATCGCTGGGTCGAATTAAGACGAGAGAACGGATGGCACCGACGGAAAATAATTACCTAGAACCGGTATCGATAGTGACTGAAGTGGCGAAAAGAGTGAATGGACGTCGGGAATGTACGGAATGGCTTACCAGTGAAGAATTTGGGGGGAGTGCCGATAAAAATGGACCCATACCACGAGTCAGTCTGGTGTTTCAAATCAACACCAGGTTTCGCGTGGTCTGTTAAATCAGCGCCAGCTTTGCTGCTCTGTGCGGACCCCCGTTTCACAGCCAAAGGATCTTGCGTTCCTATGTTCCTCTCGAAGCGTTTCGTGCCACGAATGATCCTGCTATTGAAAGAGTATGAGCAAAAAAGATGACCGGGGATATCCAGGATGATGTACGCTGGATTAACGGTGTCCTTGGTGTGTTTGGTGAGTGGTATGGCCAGGCCCTTAGTAGTTCTAGAATGGGGTGTTGGGGCGGCCAAAACAGCCACTGTGAGCGCAATGGCAGTGATCACCTTGAAGAGCATTGAGTGAAGAGCAGAAACACGAACCAGTACTTGATCACATCCAGGATGTAACCTGATGTCGACTACAAAAGAGGTAGATTACATAATATAAAACGATCGCGCATCGCACTCCCAATCAGGGTGGAACCCTGTTACGAAGTCTAGAATCAGCTCAGAATCAACTTACGAGGATCACTCGAGTCGTCTCGAAGAGAGACGTTGTTTGAGGATAAAAAGTGATTCCACACTAAGGTCGTGACCAGTAGTGTAGAAATTTAGTTTGCGTATCATTACATTCACCTAGTCATCAAGTTTCAGCAAGAGTCATCTCACCAAATATTTGCTGACTTGAACTGCCCAGCAACTCTGCGGTGTTTAGAATCCCTTTGGTTCCTTCCACCGACGGGTATGCATTCAGGTAGTGTCTCAAATGGCTCAGATAAATCATCCTGATCTCTACAATCAAGAGGCACAATCAACCATAACTCTCAGACCACAGGCAAGCAGCATGCCTGTACCTCTAGAACCATATGGACTCATGATGAAACTGCTGAGTTGATCCATCTTCTTCAAGGCCACAAGGTGTCAGCAGGCGATAATAATTTCAAAGACAAGACATTTAATTAGGTTGCAGTGGCAATTAACACAAAGTATACATCCCAAAAGGTCCCAAAAACTGGGTGCTCTTGCTCTTTGAAGTATAGTAATGTATATACCCCCCTTACCATGTGCTACACTTGGTCCGGGTAGGAACAGGTGTAGCCTTGAGAAGAAGGTCTTGGAGTGAAGAGCTGGGACAAGGGAGTCTTGAGAGCTAAGAGATCAAGACGACTAAGGGCTAGGGAGACTAAGGAAGTCTTGAGGATTGAAGGAATCAAGACAATGAGGTTCTTCGAGGGTCGAGGGATTGAAGATCGAGTACAGAGAGTGACAAAGACAACCTATGAAGCTGGGCTAAAGGCTCAGAGGTCAAAGCATCCTTTCAAGTGCAGGACGAGGTCACATAGAGTGTTCAAGGGGACAAGGGATATATTCCAAGATATATCTAGGGGATACTTGAGGAGGTCAAGGTTAGAGAAACTAAGAGCGATGTTGAATCGCTTATAAGTAAGAGAAAGGAACAATAGAAATGACCATGATTGGTTGGTAAGAGTGGTGCCATAGAATACTATGGAATATGGGGGAATGAGTAGGTAATCCACAGTAATCCACAGTAAGAAGCTGTGGATGACTAAATATTACACGGAAGCAGTGATAAAGAGATAGATATAGAGAGCAAAAGAAGAAGAGAGGAAAAGAAAAGAGATGGAGGTCCACATGAATCGTAACACCATGCAATCTGAGATTGATTGTGTCCATAGCTGAAGAGTGAATATCACCTAGTATCAGATATCAAATCAGCTTCTGGTTTTCACTATGATGATGAGAAGGGGGCAATTGTTGATGATGCCACCAGAGATGCATGGGAAGGGTTTTGTTATATAAGTTATATTTAACTTGATACTATTCATCTTGTGTTGATCCAGATTCAGTCCCATCTAGTTATTTCGCAGCCTGGCCTGAAAGCCATGAGCCAGCCAAGCCAAGCTTCAAAAAGCCAGGCTAAGCCAGGCTGCATTAGAGGCTTGGTGGGGCTTGGAGCTCAGCCTGCCATTTTGAAAGCTGTGAGCTAAGCTGAGCCAGGCTCCAGAAGCCCTGAAGCTGTGTGAAGGATTGCATGTCCCTGTTACCTGTTGGCAATGCCAAAACCTATACAGGCAATGAACTAGGTCACCATAAAAGACTAGAACTTAGGAGGGAAACTGCTAAGGCGGGAATCAACCAGAATGATGAAGTGACAGCGCACCATACAGCAGCAGCTGACACCTGAGGACTAACCTAGCAAAGGGCTAGACTCACCAGAGGGTTCAGACGGGTGGTTGAGGTTAGCACGGTGTGGTTTGAGTACAAGATGCTATTAGAACTCAGATGTGGAGTTCGAATATATATACACGTGATTACGTAATATACTACTAAATGTGGAATGAACTATCGTTCATTCAACACAGAACAGACTGAGGTGTCTGGCTGGTGTCTGACATTATATATACTACTATACATATGTTGTACATGAGGTGGCTTTAGGGCTGGTGCTTACTGATGCTATGACGTATCATGTGATGAACTACTATAAGTGTACTAATGACTCACACACTCGTGAGAATGGTGGTCTAGAACTATGCAATGAGGCTACCATGCCTTTAGCATGCGCTAGCCATAAGGTCTGACATCATAATGGTCTGGACCCAGGTCATGTGATACGATAAGATATGTTTGAGCATTAAGATGAGATAAGATAATGATAAGATTGGCGTGCGCTTAGATAAGATAAGATCGGGCACTAAAAGCTAGATTGCAAGATGAGGTTTGTAACATTACCCCCCTTCGAGGAGCAAGATTCTAGATTGCAATTAAAATTCCGTAGAACCGGAAGTAAAGTTGACAACAGGGATATTAAAAACACCCTGGAACAAGGCTCGTGACATATTCAGCTGACAAGGGGCACTAGGATTTTTCTTGTGGAACAATGCGATAGCATCCGTGCCATGTTTAGCAATAGAGGACATGGCTTCCCAGGTATGGTCAAAGACATTGTAACCTTTCCAATGAATCAAGTATTGGAAACCACGACCAATAGGACAGGAATCCACAATATAATCAATTTCAAATTCTTCGTGACCTTCATCATCAACAGAGATAGGTCCAGGTCATACAACGGGCTGGCCATTAAGGGGTTCAATATAAGGTTTAACACACAAGACATTCATGATGTTATGAGCAGTAATCGACTTGGGGAATAATAACTCCACCGAGTTCATGTACACGTTGATGACCTGATAAGGTCCAATCCACTTCTCAGTTAGCTTCTGAGAGGGTCGATTCACTATTTTCAAATGTTCAGATGAAAGAAGTACAAGATCGCCAACTTTGTAAGTAGGAGCATCAGAACGAGTATGCTCGGTGTGTAAAGACATCTTAGCATGAGTTCTTTCTAGATTAGCTTTGGCAGACTCCAAGCTTGACTTCATATCAGACACGAATGCTTCTGCAGCAGGTGATTTCACTTGTTTCAGTTCAAAACCCATATGAGGAGTAAACATTTTCATAAGCTGAAAGGGTGTAAACCCTGTAGATGATGACTTCATATTGTTAAAATTGAATTGTGCCATTGCTAGCCAATCCATCCATTGTGATTGTTTTTCCGTGGCAAACAGGCGGAGATATTGGTTCAATTCTCTATTAATATGCTCTGTGTTACGCTTGGCCCGGGTAGGGACGAGCGTAGCCTCTGAGTAACGAAGGGGTCAAGGGACGAAGGGGTTACCGCAGTGGAGCAGTGGTAACAGGGGTCGTTCTATCGATTGTAGAAGCGACTATGACACAATCAAGGGGAGTGTCACAAGTCTAGCGTCCAGTCAAGTGTAGGACGTAGACACACAGAGGTTCACCCGGTGAAGGGAAGACGAAAGAGGGGCTAGATTGACGAGGGTACAGAAGTACAAGGTAAAACAGAGGAGATCTAGCTTGGGGAATACAGGCTGCATGGACGGGTTTATATAGTACAGGGAAAGAAGCTGAGTCATCCTGCGCAGCGAGATGAGTCACGATGCACAGCCGTGATGAGTCATAATGACTAGAGATGAGTCAGAATGAGTCATAGTGAGTAATGCACAGCAAGGGTGAGTCATGCGCAGCATCAATGACGAAAAGAAATGAGTAATGGGGGAAGTGATGACTAAGGTAGGTGGGTTAAGGGTATTGCATCATCACAGAAGAAAGAAATGGCCTAGGCGTGGTTTGAACGCAGGGCTTGGTGGTCCGTAGTGAAAACAAGCAAGAAAAGGAGAAGAGAAAAGGAAAGGAATTGACGAATTGTAACATTACCCCTCTACTATGTCCAAGCTACCAGTGAAGGACTAGAAATCTCCATAAGAGGGGCCCGGGGATCTGGTAACGTTGGCATATGCGGTGTCATCCCAGACATCGTTATCGACGAGAGTGTCATCAGCGGACGGGGAACGGCGTCGGCGAGGGGGAGGGACAGGACGAATGCGGTTGGACCGGCATGAGTGATTAGAGCGGGAAGACCTAGAGGACTGTGGCGAGGATTGTGGGGACGAAGCTGGAGAAGGAATGCCTGGAGGACGTCTCAATGGGCAACGACCTTGATTATGACCTGGTCACCAACGTAGACAAGTTGGGCACTGATAGAACATGCAGTCGTTACGTCTGTGTCCGAGATGGTGGCAGTGAAAACAGGCTTCGTGATATCGAGGGTGTGAACTGATGAGGGGGGTTTGACCGTGGTTACCAGTCCAGTGAGCTTCTGCGCGGTCCAGGGCGTTAATTTCGTCAGATCCCAACAGAGATGATGACATGGATGGAGTGTCTGGGGATGGGATCCGTTGTTGTTGGCTGAGCTCTAGGAGGTAGCAGTCTAGATCCTGTAAAAATTCACCCATGCCCAGCTGATACAGGGCCACAGATAGGGCGCCTTGGAGTTCATTTCGAATGGTGGAGAGGAGGGAACCAATAAAGCCGACGTGGGCTTGGGCGGTGACGTGGGACGCAATAGGGGTGAGGCGTTCGGTCTGGAGATAGGCGTGGTAGAGCGCGTAAAGTGGGAATCCTACGTCTAAGTATGCGGTGATGGAGGTGGTGAGGCACGAGTTAGTGATGAATTGGTTCATAAGACGAATGTACTCTTCGTCAGGGAAGTTGTCACGGAGGCGGTTGGCATAAAGAGGAACGTCAACGGAAAGTATGGGCATAGGGAGTCGGGCAGACGGTGTGGTAGCGATGGAGACGGGGGGGAAGTCTTCGTGCTGGTCATGCCAGCGAGAGGGGGTCTCATTGTCCCAGCCGGTTTGAGTGGTAGTGGACATAGTATCTAAGGGCGAAGAAGAAGAGATGGGTGAAGAAGCAGAAGACAGAGTGGAAGAGGTAAATTCGATGGCCATAGTAAAAGACTAGGTTTAAGAAGATTTTGGGCGACATTGTGTTTTCTTTGGTGGGGAAGATGAGGGTGAAGAAGAAAGAGGGAAAGCGAGGGGATGAAGTTTTTTATAGTTGGAAAGGAGGGATTTGGCATGCCGCAACTCTGACTCCGCGATCCAAGAGTCTTCTTCGGCAGAATACCCTTTCCATCGGATTAGGAACATACGGCGTGACGGGGTTCCGCGGTGGCGTAATATCCGTTCGATTTCATATTCTTCTTCTCCTTCTATAAGTTCTGAGGGTGGTGCTGGGAAGTTTTTCCCATGGACGGAGTTCTCGTGGTAAGGGGTGAGAAGGGAGGCGTGAAATGTATCATGGATCTTCCATGTTTTGGGGAGGCGGAGTTTGTACGTGATCGGCGATAAGACTTTTGTGATGGTAAAGGGTCCTTCCCGTTTAGGGGCGAATTTAGTATGAGTCATGTTACGATGGAGGTTTCTGGCTTCGAGCCAGACCTTATCTCCGAGGGTAAAAGGGATGAAGCGATGGTTGGAACGAGAAGCCATAACTTGTCTAGCTAACTCATGGGCTGCGAGGGCTTCATTGCGAGCTGCAGCGAGATCTTTGAGACGGGTTTCGACAGCAGGTATGTTGGTATCGGGAACGACTGAAGGCAGAGCTCGGGGTTCAAAACTGAGGATCAGGAAAAAAGGGGATTTATTGGTGACGGAATGAGGACGGTGGTTGTGAGTGAATTCGGCGTGGGAGATCAATTCAGACCATGAGGTAGGGTTGCTGCCACAGAAGATGCGTAGATATGTTTCTACTTCCTGGTTGACTCATTCGGTTTCACCGTCAGATTGAGGGTGATACGCAGTAGATAAGGAGAGGTCATAACCCAGGAGGCGTCCAAGTTCTTGAGCAAAGGCAGAGGCGAATTGTGGTCTGCAATCCGAGATGATCTTGTCATAAAGTCCGAAGCGTGTGTATACTTTGTGGAAAAAGAGGGTTGCTACACCCTCGGCGGTGATGGATTTCTTGGTGGGGCAGAGAATTACCCCCTTACTAAGCCCATGGTCAACCACGACCAATAGGGAATCAAAACCGGAAGAAGGTGGAAGGTCGGTGATCAGGTCACAAGAGACCTGTTGGAAGGGATGCGAGCAGGAGGATTTGATAGGTGAGAGCGGAGGGACGGTGGGATGGGTGTTGGACTTGTTCTGTTGGCACAAGGCACACCCTTCAACGTATTTATGGATGTATTGGGCAAGGCCAGGCCACCAGAATTCTGCCGTGACCAGTTGATGAGTTTTCAGATAACCAGGATGGCCAGCAGTAAGATGGTCATGACAACGTTCTAAGACGGAGTGGCGGAGGGAATCGACGGGGGGAACATAGACACGGTCTTTGTAAGTGAGGACGCCTGCACGAAATTGCCAATCAGAGAGACGAGACCGAAATGCAGGGGGAACTTTCCCATCCAAGGCTTGGAGGGCCTGCAAAACGAGGGGATCATCTTTGGAGGAGGAGGCAATGACGTTGTTTAGAGAGGAATCAATAAGGCAGACAAAGAGGGAGTCTGGGAGGAGAACGGTGTTGTCATTGTCAGAGGAGTCAGGGCATAGGTCAGAACGACGGGAGAGGGTGTCGGGACCAGCAAGGAGTTTTCCGGCGACATGAACAATTTTGAGGTCAAAGTCAGAGAGGTCGAGTAGCCATCTGGCTTGGCGACAGTTCAGATGTTGGGCTTGGCGGAAGTAGGTAAGGTTTTTATGATCCGTGAAGACTTGTACCAGGAATGGGGAACCGTGGAGGTAGTGTCTCCATGTTTTGAGGGCTCGGATGATTGCGAGGAGTTCTCAGTCGTAAATGTCATAGTTGCGCTCTGCGGAGGAGAACGTCTGAGACAGATAAGAGCAAGGGTGCCAATCGCCATTGGGGTTGGTTTGAAGGAGGATGGCACCAGTAGCGTATTTGGAAGCATCCGTGGCAATGGCGAAAGGGGCGGAGAGGTCGGGTAGGCGAAGGACGGGTTTTGAAAGGAACAACCGTTTCAGGGATTGGAATGATTGTTCGCAGGCAGGGGTTCATGCCCAGGCAAGATTCTTCTTGGTGAGATCAAGGAGGGGATGAGCGATTGTGGAGTAATCCGGGATAAACTGGCGATAGAAGTTGGCGAAGCCAAGGAACAAACGAACTTCTTTGACTTTAGTGGATGTTGGCCAGGAGGCGATTCCATCAAGTTTGACAGGGTCCATTGCGATTTGTCCGGGTCGGACGATCATACCCAGGTACTCAACCTCTTTGGTGGCAAAGTTGCATTTGGAAAGGCAAAGGCAAAGGTCAAGTTCTTTCATCCTTTGAAGGACGCGTTTAGTGCGTTCTGTATGGGTGGTGTCGTCTGGGGAGAAGATTAAGAGATCATCCATATAAATGATAAGCCACCCTTCAGCAATCATGTCTCTGAATGAGTCATTCATGAAACGCTAGAAAGTAGCGGGGGAGTTGCAAAGATCAAAGAACATGACGGTTGGTTCGTAAAGTCCTTTGTGGGTGATAAAGGCGGCTTTCCATTGGTGCCCGTCTTTAATGCGGACATTATTGTATCCCCAGCGGACATCAAACTTGGTAAAGACCTTGGCGTCCTTCAGTTTATCAACGAGGTCGGAGATGAGGGGGAGTGGGTAAGCGTCCCGAATGGTGTGTTCGTTGACATAGCGGTAGTCTTGACACGGGCGGAGTTTGCCATCCTTTTTCTTTACGAAGAAGAAAGGGGAGGCTTGAGGGGAATTGGAGGGACGGATTTTCCCCGAGCAGAGGTTTTCCTCAAGGAAGTCATCGGTTGCTTTGCGCTCGTCAGGCGACAAGGGGTAGAGTTTCCCAATTTTTGGGACGAAGGATTTGTCGAGGTTGATCTCATGATCATAAGGGCGAGAAGGGGAAACATGGTCAGAGGTGTCTTCTGAGAAAACAGAAGCGTATTTCAAGTACTCGGAAGGAAGAACAGGGGGTGGTTTCGCCTTCTCGGCAGCCATGGCCAGTTCAGTAGCTGAGGTGAGCTTGGCACATACAGGGGAGCCTAAGGGGGCAAAACGACTGACGCCGCAAATGATGCGGTTGATAGTTCGGTTCTCTTTAGCCATGAGGATGTAGGACTTTGAATCAGTGAAATCCATATAGTCATAAAGGCAATTCTGAGCCTCAGGGGTGATGGTGGTGTGGTGTGGGGGTCTGAATGGTGTGAGTGATGGTGGGCGAAAACAAGAGTTATGACGATGTGAGTCTGCGACGTAGGTGGAGTACAAGTCTTTAGACTGATCGCAGGATTCATCAATGGTCAAGGTTTGAGTTTTCCAGTCAATGACAGGGTTGGTGGATCGAAGCCAGGGGAGGCCGAGGATGAGGTTTTCCTTGCTGCAAGACATGACATGAAAGAGGACCTTTTGGGTGACTCCTTCGATGTTGACGTAGAGGGTACAAGTGTGGCGGATTTCTCCATTTTTGTTCGAGGATTGGTCGATGTTACGGACTAGGATGGGAATGTCGAGTTTGATAGTGGGAAGGCGATGTTTCCGTACGAACATCCAGTCAATACAGGAGATATCTGCTTCGCTATCGACGAGGGCATGGGTGTCAACGACTTTCATGGTGTGCGAGGGTACCACAAGCTGCAAGGGGATGCGCATAGATTTAGCAGATTGCGATACTATTACAGGGGCACATGTAGGGCTAGGAGATCCTTGCATTGATCGAGGTCTCCTTTTCAAAAATCCCATTTGGTGGCAGAGAAACGAACTCGTCCCACAGTTTCGTCTTCTTCGTCATCCTCCACCTCTTCTAGCTTGGGGAGGTCTTCTTCGACACGTTGGACTTTCTTCTTCGAAGGAGAAGATGCGAAGTGAGGGCAAGCTTTAGAGGCGTGTCCAGTTTTGCAGCAGCGGAAGCAGAGGTTCTCCTTCATGCAGCGCTTTCACTCTTCTGGGGTTAGCTTCCCTACTTTGATAGCGTCAATGTCCATAGTGTTTGGGTCACGGGTGGGTGAGGAGGTAGACAGTTGAGAGAACGAGGTGGTATTGCGGAGGGGGTTATGGGATCGAGAAATGACAAGGTTGGCAGTGTCCCATTGGGCTTGGTACTGAGTAGCGCGTTGGTACCATTCTTCGATGGTCTTGGGAACGGTATCCATGGAGTAGATTCGGTGAGTGAGTGCGGGGGGAATACCAGCTCCAAAGTAGGAGATGAGGACGTTGGGGTCGACAATTTCTGCTTGGGCAATGTTGTTGCGAAACTGGGCGATATACTCGGTGAGAGAGGATTCATAGGATCCTCCCTTTTTCTTCTGAGTCATTTGCTTGGTTGAGAGCCAGGCGATGGCATTGTTAACAGAGTCATGGTGCTTGAAGGCGGCTTTGAAGAGCTTTATGAAGTCCTTGAAGGTCCCCATCGTGATATCCCCATCATCATCGATGGAGTTCTGACAGAAAGTTTGGGCCCAGGTGGAGGCTGACCCCTTGGTCATGAACGAGAGGGCGAATGCGATTTTCTTCGCGTCAGAGGAGTATACTTCCTTGTTAACCTCAAGGTAGAAGTTAACCGAGGTAAGCCAGGGCATAGACTTGGAATAAGAGCCGTCAAAGTGCTTGGGGGATGCGATGCGGAGTTCAGTGGGTTTGGACATGGGGGGTGGTTGGATGGGAGTGGGAGAAGGAGGAGTGGGGTCGGGAGGTAGGGTGAGGGCTGTCCGTAAGTGGAGGGACAAGGACAATGTTTGATCCTCGTCTTCAGGGGAGGAGATGAGGACATTGGGTTCCGAAGGATTTTCTTCGAGGCTCGAGTGGACAGAGGGTTCCGGTGAGGTTTCGATAGGGTATGGAGCAGAGGTTTGCCGCCTTAAGCGACGGGGGTTAGGGTTTCGAGGAGGACGCGAAATGGTGGGCGGTTCACAGCGATGGTGACCGTAACGAGAAGCTAGATCTTTTGTTACGCTTGGCCCAGGTAGGAACGAGCGTAGCCTCTGAGTAACGAAGGGGTCAAGGGACGAAGGGGTTACCGCAGTGGAGCAGTGGTAACAGGGGTCGTTCTATCGATTGTAGAAGCGACTATGACACAATCAAGGGGAGTGTCACAA
>JBBPMR010000820.1:0-14288 GCA_038090415.1 Rossbeevera mucosa | reverse complement strand
TTAGAATGGATATATCTCTGGAGCCTCTGAGCCAAATCACATGACCCTGGGGACGGAGTTGTAGTTAAGGGTTTGTACTATGTTTGTCATTACCAAAGCTAAGCGAGATTCCCACAGGTGATTGCGGAGCGGTTCATGCCCCAGTTTGGGGTTAAACATTGGAACGGTTTTTGGAGTCACTGTATGGCCATGGGTATACCCATGTGGAATCTGATGTCAGTCTCAGCATTATGATTGGTTGATTGGTCAAAATCAGTGTATTGGAATTTGGCACTGCCCAAAATTCAAGTATGCCCACATGCACTGATACTATAAGCCCATTATCAGAAATCTTGTTTATCACAATCCTTTATAATGGGCTGATCAAACAATGCAATATATTACAGATCAAACTTGGACAGGGAATATAAGCATTTATAAAGGTTTGGTAACATGTAACATGCTGTGAAATAAACAGGATTTATGTAAGAGAATATAAGGAAACTGGGAAATGTGTGATGTCGCGGGTCTGTTCTTTCGGTCTATCTGCGTCGAAAAGATAACAAGCGTCGATCATCGATCCGTCTCCTTCCGTGTTTCATGTTGTAACTTGTGTGTCGATATCACGATCCACATGCAGATGTAGAAACGGAGACACAGCGGCACGACACAGCACCGTAACAGCCAACGAACGATCTCTTACTTACGTCTGACCTCGACAGCAACACGTGTAACCGCAGAAGTGTGTCGACATGATAATAATATTATGTCGTCTATTATATGTTCTTCGATCATATGGTACAACTAGCGGAGCAGGACTCGATAGCGAACTTCCTTTGTTGTTTGACAAAAGCGTATGACTGGGTAACGAGGCGGTGCGTGTCGGTGCCGAATGAGTGAGTTCAACCTAGAGAGAAATGAGAAGGCATGCGGAGGGGAATCAACGATGCGGGGAATAGATAGTTTAGTATCTTGTAAATATGTGTGTTAAAGGCTAGCAATCCAAAAACGATGAGAAAAAAATAGCAGTCTGAAACATCATCAAGCCACATGGGGCCTGGATGAAGTACCCATGTAGGTAACAAGACCATCGATCGGGACCCGGGAGTCGAGATGTCACCGAGAGAGCAAGTCACTACCACGGTCGTATGGGCCGTCTGATGTTTCCGTGCTCGCTCTCACTTTCATCGCTCTCAATTATTCGGCGGCATGCCGAGTCCAGGCCGGAAGGGTGCGCCCCGCGCTTCCGGAGATAGTCGGCATCATCGCTGGATCGGTGGTAGTCGGTCGCGCTAAGGTGGTGGTGGGCATGGGCACGGTGGTCTGGGTGATCTGACACGTAAGGCGGAGCTCGACTTGAACCATCCGCCAGCCTCACGCGATTTTTGAGGGTCGAGCCATGACCCTCACTCGATCGTGGAGTCGCCGGTGAAAGAGGCGAGACAGGGCCACCTGAACTTCCCTCGTGCGAGGAACGCAGTGTGGGGCCGAACTCGGGCGAGGACAAATGCATGTGCTCATAATTGTGTGCTCGTGTGCGCATGGCGTCGCCCGACCACGGCGACGACCCTGGCGCAGGGAACGTTTGACCGGACCTGATATGATGAATGGTCAGGCTAGAAGCTTCGCCGTGGAGACGACCACCACACACCTGACGGACATAGAAACGGCGCGGTGCCTTGCCCGACGGGCATCGTCTGAATTAGATGCCGGATCATCCATCTTCAATCGTTCGAGAACGGCGGCGGAATCTTGGGAGGATACCCCACGCAGATCCTCCAGGGCGGATATGGGAGGCAATGCATAGGAAGGAGTGCTGACGTGACGGGGTGGTGCAAGGGGCTGTATGGGAGGGAGCTTGATCTCGTCACCGGGAAATCTGCTGGCGGAACGTGGATCGGGGACCTGATCGTGGAGAGAGATGGAAGGGATATCGAGGGACATGGACTCGGTAGAAGGCTTTCTCTGGGAGACCAAGGAGCTCGGGTAAGGGGAATAACGCGATCGAACGGAATGCTCGCGGACGAGGGGTGAGGTGGATCCAGGGGATGGATGTCGACCTCGTTGCATCGGGGAATTGACACGTGGATCGGAGAGTTGGCGAGGGGGAGGATAAGAATAGGGTGTGCTGTATATGCGCGGCGAAGTGTCCTGCTCAGTGCGATGATAGGGTGAGGCGTGCTCAGAGGATCCAGTAAGGCCGGGAACTGCAGAGGACCACGGTTGGGAAAGTGGGGCGGACGGCAGAGGGACTGCGGTTGGATTGGTCCGACGAGGCCGCCGGCGGCCTGATGTGGTGGAGACAACCTGGCCATAGCCAGCCTGGTCGGGGGACAAACAAGTGCTGGGGAACGTGGGGCTACGGAAGGTGGAAGGTGAGCGTCAAGGGACAGGGGAGGTGGAGTGGAGGAAACAATTACCCAAAGAGGGGGATAAGGTCGTCTCGTATCGGCCATGCAACGCTGGCGCGGGGGACGGATTAGGAGGTCAAGGGGGAAAATAAATGAGGTACACACCGTCGAGACAGGCGAAGGGCGACCTGAGGAAGCGAGATGAGCGGGGCGAAATGGTGGACGGCATGGTTGCAACGGGGGCGCTCACCTCGTAAGGCATCCAGGTTCCTTGTATTTTGAGATAGCCACCGCGCACCCGACGGATGACGGGAGCCAGGTCGGGCTGTGAATCGATCATTTTGACGATGTCGGCTGCAAAGGGTTAAATGTGAGGGGGACGATGGAGTGGTAAGGGAATGGAGGGACCTTTGGAGTTGCCGAGTGCTGTGGGCGGGGGGGGGGATGAGGAGGAGGGTTTGGGATGACGGATGGGACGCACCTTTCCATATGCCGGTCCAGAGGATATAGCCATCGTCGATGTCCATCATGATCCATTGGCCATTGAGCGGGTACTCGTATACGGGGCTGTGGGGAGATGAGCGTGGTCGACGGGGGAGAAGGGGAAGGGGTTCACATGTAACCGCGAGGATCGTTGCTGGTGATGTACCTGCCCTTCGTGACCTGGTGGTGTGGGCTGGCATAGGGACGGAAGCGAGGGCCGGCCTGTTGTTGCTGGGGTTGTGGTTGGGCAGAGGAGGAGGAATCCATGACGGAGGGAAGGGAAAGGAGAGGGCGTTATAATGGCCGGGCTATTTTGTATAGTCCGCGGCCAAATTAGCGGTGCAACCACGTCGACGAGGAAATGTCGGGTCTGTGACGAGAGGGTAGCGTGACATGAGTACATCCATCGAGAGAGAGTGCGTGACATAATCTCGGCAACCGCAGCATCACGGCAACTAATCCAAATAGGGAAGTAACGCGAACACCGAAGCCCTGCGGTTCCCTCGGCACCGCCAAGATTCAAATTCGATCCAGGCACCCAGTCACGCGCTTCATCTCCGGCCCGCCCTCCGCTTGCACCCCCACCGACGACAACTCAACAAGGTTTGCGGCGCCACCCCCGGTTCAATCCTTCACCCATTCCCGGTCCATCCCGCCACAACCCGCCACTGACACCCACCGCGCCCGCATGTGCGTGTGTGCATGAAACAGGGCCTCAGTCACGGTCTCAGATCTCGGCCCAACACCCCGCGGGTGCACAATATATCCCAATCCGGACCTCGAAGCGCGTGCCTTGAATTTGGAAGCAACACACACCGTCGATCACCCTCGATGATGACTCACCCTTCCCACAGCACGAAGCAACTCGATGGTATTACCGTAATCGTTTACTACACCTCTGCCGGATAAGTTACAACAACCAACCCCGTCCCGACTCCTCCCGACCGTCTATTGCCTCCGTCTCGCCTACTCTGCTGTCCCTACTACACTACATCTCACCGTGTCCATGCCCCTCCCCTGCAAACCGTCGCAGTGCCTCCCTCGCCGCCTCTCCGCCATTGCTCGTCGTATAAACAACATCGCTCAGCTCAAACCCATTGAACTGGCTCGCTGCACTCATCGTGTACGCACCCATCTCGTGCCATCCGAGCCAGTCCCCCACCTGCAGCCTGCTCGGCAGCTTCACCGACTTGCACACAACGTCCAGCGAGTCGCACGTCGGCCCCCACACGCTGCTCTGTGACATCCCCTCCGTCTCGGCCACATGGAACGATCCGTTCATACACAGAACGTGTGGCGCCACCACCTGATGATCAAACATCGTGCAGTTAAAGGCACCGTACACGCCGTCGTTAATGTAGTCTGTATAATTTTTACCATTAGCACCCTCGTAAAAATACGGCAGAATAAAAATTCCACAAAACTCACACATGACACTAGCTTCCTCCGTGCTCGAATCAGCACTTTCCCCTGGATCCGAAGATCCCTCGCTCATCGGCGCCCTTCGTGCAATGATGTTAGTCGCAAGGCTAAACGCCCGCGACACATAGTATCGCCCAGGCTCCGCAATCACCTTAATCCCCGTTCTGTCAGGAAAGTACTCTCGGATCGCCCGTGTCAGTACAGATGCCGCAGCCTCCAGTCGTCCATCTTCGAATCCCCCACCAACGTCCAGCAGCGAAAATTGATATCCGACACGCGCACCCATGTCGAATGCCTCGCGCGCGCGCCGGACAGCGTCTTCATAGATCGTAGGGTCATAGCATCCACTCCCGACGTGGAAACTCACACCGATCACCTCCAGGTGCAGCTTCCGTGCTTTCGCCAACAGTTGCGGCACCACCTCGAGCGATGCCCCAAATTTGATGCCAAAGCGACACACGCTCTTTGAGTCATCTGCCAGAATGCGCAAGATCAGTTTTGCCTCAGGATGGATGCGTGCGATCTTGTAGAGTTCGTCCTCGTTGTCAAAAGTCATCATGTCCACGCCGACCCTGGCAGCGCTCCGGATAAATGATGTTGCCTTGCACGGATTTGCAAACACGATCCGGCTCGATTCCACCCCGCCTAGTGCCAAGACCTTGGCAATCTCACCGTTGGAGGCACAGTCGAAACCCGCGCCCAACGCAGCCAGCAATCTCAACACATACGGGTCGGGGTTGCACTTGACGGCTGTCACACGACACCCGTGAGGAACAGAGCGAAACCGAACAAAGCAGGCTACAGACCGTAAAAAGGCTCGATATCGGGCATACAGTGGAGCCAGCGCTGGTGTTGATGATACACTTGGCCGAGGTCGGCAACAAAGAAAGCTTTCTCAGCGTTAATCCTGTTTTCGGCCGCCTTGCGTGAGGCGTCCATGATTCCGTTCCTGAGATGGACATCGGGGTGTCCTCGGAGGAGCGGAGGAAGGCATGTGAAAAAACATTCGGCTTCTCGTCCCTCCGTCATTGAATCCGATTTTTGCAAAATAGGGGAAGAGTCCTCCGCTTGGTTCGAGCCTGGTGTGTCGCGAAATCCCGGAAAACAGGAAGCGGGTACCTCAAAATCGACAGGTGTCGCTGGAGGCAGTAGTACATCGACACGAGACATGGTCGCTTTGTGAGTAGATGTCAAGGAGGCTAACACGTCTAAACGGAGACGATGTGCTTTTGCGAACAAGGGTATGTTCACGCGCTTGAGTTTGAGTTTTGGAAATCTCGAACTACCGAACCAGAATCGCGACGGTTGCGGCGGAGATGCCAGGCTAGCCAGGTTGGAAACAGGTTGGGGTCTGGTTCAAAGAAGCAGATGTTGCCTCTAACAGGGAGCAAAAAGGTGTGATTGAAAAAAAGAGCCGAATAAGGCCCAGAGTAACAGAAAGGAAGGAAAAGAAGGAAAAAAGGTCACGAGAGTATGGAAAGCTGTTGTCAAGGGGGATCGCCTTTGTCGAGAGTGAGAGGGGAGAAACGAAAAGAGAGGGCCTTAAGACATACCGCGCACGGACGACCACCTATAATTAGATGGATCGATGAGTGCAGGCGCGGAGAAGGGAAGAACCGGGATGAAAGGCTTACTCGAGGGTCAACAGGCGGAGATCGTTATTTCTTTCCTGATCAGTAATGGTGTTGAAGGTCTCTGGTCGTAGGGTGCGCTCTAGGGCAAGTATACACGACGACGGCCTCGGCAAATGAGTTTTAGAATGCGTAGCAAAAGCGATTGGGCGTTTTTTTTTGTAGAGTAGATCAAATTTTTGGATCAAGTGGATGTTATTACGTAAAATGACTCCATCCATACCTCGTTGGGTGCCACACGACGCCGACGCTGAACATGAGGCATGCGCAGCCGCATGTATATAAGAATCTGACATCGCCTCCAGTAATGACCCCAGCAGAGAGCCGACCTGCCGCAGGGAAGAGCATTTCCCCCTCACACACACGCACACCTGGACCTATACATAACAATACCCTCTCACTTCCCAAGATTCTCCCCTTTCAAGGGCGCCCGCAAGCTCCGCTCCGAGCTGTCCCTCCATATCCAGTGGAAATCACTGTCATCATTTCTCCCTTCCTTCCCGTGGCGTCGTGCCTTCATCACCATGCAAATTACCGTATACATACCTTCTCAGTTACTGCGCAGCCTCCTCTCCTCGCGCTGCCATCATCATTTGCAGCGTTGCTCCGGCTCGAAACACATGATCCATGCACCCCTTCCATGACACACCTCGGCTCTTGGCGTATCTCTACAACGTGCTTCACGTCATTTCCGAGTGTCGCCTCCACGTCACGCCCTTCTCGCTTTGAGTGATTCATATCGCTGGTTCTTTCCCGCCGAGGACGATTCATTTGATCGAGGTGGTGCATGCAGGCATTATGGATGGTGTGCTGCGTCAAATCTCCACCATTGTCCTCCCGGCCGAAGCTTATTTGACCGACATGGGAGGTGATCGCATCGATGCGCCACGTTCGGGAGAGAACGAAAATAGCGCCATGGAAACAACGCCTCATGGCGCTCGACACTCACCGAGCCGAGAGACGGAGATGGACAAAAAAGAACTACTCTATTATCGTCATCATTACCGCCGAGGGGGCGTTGCGGCTCTGACTCGGAGTCTCAAGGGCAGGAAACCACGAGGGGCTGGGCGGTCACCTGAGCCCCTGCTGAATCGGCCGAGGACCCCTTTCCATTTGTCCCCTTCTATCCCCTGAGACACGCGTATATGGAAGGTCTGCTATCGAAAGCGCTATACAGCATTTAGTATGGTAGGGAAGCGTGACCCGGTTACCCGTCGTCGTTCCCCCCTTGCGTTCTAGTCGGCAAGACTTGAACCGATTTATTATAATGCCGACGAATCGTGTCGACTTCATAATACAATCATCGCCACCATTACCATCCAACGGAACAGATTATCAAACAATTTCAATTTAATCGAAAGGAACGTAGTATGTATGCTGCAAACATTTACCGTCTATCCCTTTTCTGTCACCGGACCAGTGCTCCCTTACCTCTTCATCTATCCTAGATAGGCACTAATGCTCTCTAGACCCTCAAGAGCGGGTGTGAATTACACGTTCGTCTTGCCCGACGGAGGAGTCACGTCAACGTCAACGTGAACTTTAAAAAGTCATCGCCTCGGTGTCTTTGTCTTTGAGGCCTCGCTCTTGTCCTGTTCCCGTTCGCGCCCTTGCACGGCTCTTGCCGCAACGGAAAGGGACACGGAAGGGCAATGCCGGCTTCCATAAAGCACAGAATGTTGCCCCCCTGCTTCGGCACAGCCATTCCAATCATACTAGTATGCATTCCTCAAGCTCAAGTTCAACCAGTATGCACATATTTGTGTATTTGTTTGCCATCATTCACAGCATGCTGTCTATCTTCTTCGATCGGCAAGACGCATCGATATCGGATAGACTGTGCCACTTCCCCTTTGCCGCCGCGTCAGAGTCACATTCCTCGACTTGGGGCCCCTTTGAGCAAAAATCTTTGTACTTATATATTCGCGGGAAGGAAGGGCCGTGACAATGGTTCAACTGGAAACCAGGGGCACCAGGTTCGACGACTGCCCAGGGCCTGCGTAGTGAAAAATAAAATATATGTAATAAAAAAACACGTAATTTGCCTTGATGTGTTTGCCAATCCCCCTTGTCAACTTGTTCACTTTGTGCCATCCGGTTTCCCGCGCGCCATCACAGAATAAAACAAACGAAAAAATATGTATGTCAAGGTAAACAGTTGACTTTTGTGGCACATTTGTCGACGGCGGCATGACAGTACTTGCGGCGTGCGCGTGTAGTACATCGTTCGGGAAGGAAACGACAAGGGGTGCAAAAAAAGTTCCGAGTAGAATGTTCTCCGTGTAGCGTAACGGTCTTACGATCAACCTGTGCCTGGATGGCTCTGAGTGGTCAGGGCAGTACATATAACGCGCCCGAGCCCCACAGCTCAGTCTCGCTTTGCGTATGTGCTTAGTATCTGGAATCCAACCAAAGTCTGATGGATGTTACGAATGCGCTTCATAAGTATTATGGTGAAGGTCTCTGATAGGCCAGCCACTCTGTTTGTCGACCACGTTAGTGACGGGGGTTTCTGTGAGGCGTATGTCAATTGACACAATCGTGTGTTAAGTGGGAAAAAGAATCGGCGTGTGGAGCCTTAAAGAACGCCGGATCGCACTACGTTTGTAGTGGGGGTTCGTAACGCTGTCAACCGCGTACGTGCAATACGAAACCACGGCTTGCTACCGCGCGCCTCAAGTTTGTTCCCCAGTTTGATCACCTCGGTGACTGAGTGTCTCACTGTTGCATTGTGAAGAATTCCGACGGTGAAGGAAACAGTTTCGTAAGGGCATCCTTTGGAACCGGGGGAACTCCCGACAATGTGCCAGCCAGGCTCTGCGCATATAGTCAGCCTCCGAGAGAAAATTTCATGTATAGGTTATCGTTATGCATTGTACAGTCTGGCGCGCGTTGATTCCGGCATTCGTTGACTGCAAGGTTGTGCTTGGGAACGACATCGTGAGCCCTACAACGGCGCACTGGCAGCAAGGTTTGACATTTTGCAGGGGTGTGTGAAATCTGACGCGATGCAACGATCAACTCCGCGGACGGCCATGGTAAGGCATGCCGTGACGAGGGTGGCGGTCGTGTCTAGCGATTCCATTCTATGAGACCCCCCAGAAGCAGATGTTGCACGACAACACGTTTACCCAGCACCTCGATCTACAGTGCGTAGGTATGTAAATGCACATGATCGAAACGCGAAGCAATTGCTGACTCGCCTGGTACATTTCAAACAAGCCATTGTTCACCTTGGCCCAACTCTGCACGTGCGTCGCGATCGAGTAAAGCTGAGACGAGTGCTCAAAGAACGGGCCGTACTTGACTTCGTGAATCCTTGCGATCGCCATGAAATACAAATTGTCAAAGTTGTCGATGGGCTGTGCGCCTTTGGCGAGTCGAATGTCGAGGACCGCGTTAACAGGTATGATAGTCTGACCTGGGAAACAAGGGAAGAGATTTGCTGAGAGCTAATGGGAGCAGTACTGTGGAGAGACGTGCCTCGCAACTGCCCGCTCCCAAACGTATAAGGGAGAAAGCTGTAATCGTCTAGTCCCCATACGCCATGACTCCCAGCTGGCTCGAGCTTGTACACATCTTGCAATCTCCAGCAGAGCCGGAGGTAACGCACAAAGACTCGGAAGACAAGGGCACGTTCTTCTGATGGCTGTGGCTGGACGACACGAATAAGAGCGAGGGCGCAAAGAAAGAGGCCAAACGCGGTCTCGTGTCCTGTGCCATAGTCAAGACGACGGAAGCTACCGAATGACTCGAGAAAGTAGGGTTTCAGGAAGCGGAGAGCGGGAGCGTAAGTGGGGCCAAGGAGAGTGGTCAAGAGGCGGTCAGATTCCTAACAGGAAGTTGTGGTGAGCGTCGCGCAATCGAATACGGACGCATAATTTTATGTGGGTAAAGGGCAGGTACTTGCCTTGATAAGGAGGTCACCCCAGTAGTCTCGAAAAGCGGGATTTCCAAAGCGGGGGGTGGCAGTACCATGTTGTGGGACGGGCGACTTGTCGATCCACTTGTCGAGGGTGTCAAGAAGAGTGACTAGGTCAGTGATAGCCTGCGGAACATTTGGGTTGAGGACCGAATGGGTCAGAGGTCCATTTGCCCGTACCTGACTACAACCCTCGGGCGCTGCGCCTGAGTAGGGAACGTGTGGTACGGTACGTCCGACGACAGACTCGTTTAGTCGACGTAGGAATAATTGGTAATCGTGATAACCCTTCGTTTGCTTCCAATAAGCAACGTCCTCGTCGTAGCGAATTTTCTGCTCGGGCGACTTGACGTTGTCGCCCAGGTCAGATAAAGCAATTTGGCGAAGATCTTGAGTCATGTGCTGTAACGACAGTGGTTGTGAGGAGCCACAACAGACAGGGACAGGATCACGTGATAAGAATGACATAATACTCGCGCACCAGCTTCTCATTCCTGACTCATTGTTCAACTCATCACACACCAACCGAGAGCGCTAAACCATGCCGCCCTTTGTTGACTGGAATGTCATTGACGACGAGGAAGAAGAGGAGCTCCAAGACGCGTCGGTCAGTTTCACAGCGTGGTTCTGAACACCCCCGCGAGTGACTCCTATTTTACAGTTCTTTGAAGGAAAGCGAGACTCGATCCTCTTTTGCATTGACTGCTCCGATTCTATGCACGAGCTCAGGGATGATCCGGTGTACGAAAACGTGCAGACGTCTCATCTTCTCTCGGCCCTCGAAGCTGCTGTGCAAATCCAGAAGAAAAAGGTCATTGTCGGCCCGAACGACTCGGTTGGAATATTACTTTTCAACACGGTAAGATGTTTTTAGCGGGCGTCTTTCGGTCAAGGTATTCAACCAGGCACGGTACCTAGACGCGACCCAACGAGTCCAAGGGTCACACATCTGAGATCAAGAAAAATTGTTTCGTCTACCAGAAAATCGACCCTGTCAATGCGTCGGTCATTCAAGAAATTATTCGCATGATTGATGGTATATTTGTTGTGTTCGTTAATGTTGTGTTCTTCATTGTTTTCTTCTCAAGACGCCAGAGATGACCCGGACCTTCTCCGGAATACATTTCCTCCCATTCAAGGCAAAAAGATGCCCATGGGTGATGTGTTCACCAGCTGTAATTGGGTCATGCGCGATGGGTGGTCTAACATTCATGCAGTTCAGGGACGCTTGTCTAATCATTTCCCAGCGCACCTAAGACCGCATCCAAGCGTGTATTCCTAATAACCGAGGATGACAATCCCAATCCGAATAGCAAACAATTACTTACTTCTTCCAAGACAACTTTGATCGTTTGTCGACACCACACCTACTTTACAGGGCCATCTGACCACTTTGACAGGACCTTACCCAAGCTGGGGTACAAATGGAGCCTTTTTTCATATCCACTCCAGAGAAACCGTTCGATCCGACAAAGTTTTACTCCGTCCGTTCTAAAGCCATTCTTCCGAACACCCGTGTG
The DNA here is from genome assembly GCA_038090415.1 of Rossbeevera mucosa. Taxonomy (NCBI): domain Eukaryota; kingdom Fungi; phylum Basidiomycota; class Agaricomycetes; order Boletales; family Boletaceae; genus Rossbeevera; species Rossbeevera mucosa. Next base: position 2,980 of record JBBPMR010000820.1, on the reverse strand, counting down.
ACTGAACGTTATCATAACAGTCGGTCTTACCATCTAATGTCCTCGGCGAGGATGAGAGTGACGAGGATTCCGAGATGTTCCCAGCCTCTATTTCTATCACCCGGATTGATGATCTCCTCTCGCAGATGCGATTCCATGAAGTACCAAAACGTGCCCTCTTTAGCGTTCCGTTTGACCTTGGTAATGATTTCGTCATCGGCGTCAAGGGGTGAGCGTCTCGCGAACCACCAGCTTCTGACGGTTCCTCAACACATACCAGTTATGGTTTAATCACCGAGCAGAAGAAAGGATCATACAAATACTTTATTGACCTTGGGGACCGGATGGAAGTCGCGAACAGCCGAACAATCTACCTGGATGAGGTGCCGATCATATCCTACGACGATACAACAGACCCCCTGATTTCTCACGCTTAAACAGGATCAGCAAGTGGAAGTAGACCGCCAGGAGATCCTATTTGGTGGAAAGCTAGGCACCGGTGTGGGTGACGTGCCGGGCGATGCAGACCAAGAAATCGGCCTATCAGCCAGAAGGGTTGTTAAGCGCGACCGGAGAGTAAGTGGCTCCAAAGATTAGAAAAAAGACGGTTGAATCGCCCACACAGCCATTTTACACCGCGGAGGAAATCCGGTCCTTTCGAACGTTCAATCTTGAACCTGGTAATGCTTACTTAGCCTCGTCTATGCTATATGCATGTGCTCATTTTTCCAGGTCTCAAACTGCTTGGCTTCAAACATAAGTCTGAGATTGCATTCGAGGAAAACGTCAAGCATGCCCTATTTATCTATCCGGATGAACTGGTGAACAGCTGTATGCTTGTGTGCTTCTAGCCTAGCTAAATTTCATTCTTATAGAAATACTCTGGGAGTAAGCGCACTTTTAGTGCACTTTTGCAGAAGATGTTAGAGAAGGACAAGATTGGATTAGTTCGAGCCCTAGTTCGGCGCAATGCGACTCCTATATTTTGCGCTCTCGTACCACAGGTAAATAATATCTATCCTGTACTAAGTTAATAACATATTCATATTCTCAGTCTGAGATAGTAGAAGAGGGTGGATGGAGTGATCCTGCGGGGTTCCATCTCATCTTTTTGCCTTTTGCTGATGACATTCGTGCTGCACCTATCATGGAAGCTTTCAAAGGTACCGTCATTATATGATCTGAATTTCGCTCATTTATGTTTCCTAGCCTCAGAAGAGGCTCGAGAGGCGGCGAGAGGTTGGATCGAAAAGTTGTGTATCAAGGACGGTGCATATCCTCCGGACTCCTACCCCAATCCTGGTATGCTTCCCATTGTGAGCGTAGTTTCACCCCTGAAGCAAACTTTTAGCGCTTGCATACCATTATGCTCAACTCCAAGCGAGCGCTTTCCGTGAAGAATTCGACGCAGAAGCCTTCGAAGATCTGACCCGGCCTAAGTACGATATGATACACAAGGTTTGGTAAAATTTGGTGCCCTTCGTGGAGCTAACTATGAAAACAATACTCAGCGCGCAGGAGCACTGCTAAAAGAATGGAAAAAAGTTTTGTCAAACGATGAGAACTACAACGTAGTGGCGACAACTACAGGAACAAAGAGGAAATCGGTTTGTCGTTGAGGCTATATCCAGTCCATGTGGTGCTGACGAGCACCTTGTTTCCACGGCAGGACATCTTAGTGGATGAGGCGGAGATTCGAAGTAGACATGCTGCAGGAAGGCTGGATAAAGTGAGTGGGAAAGCTACTCATCTGGCCGGCTCTAAAGTGTGATTATAGCTTCGGGTTGATCAACTGAAGGTCTGTACCTCGATATAATCGGACCATGCGACGGTTTTCACGCTAAGACACTGTAGGAAGTGCTAAAGAGCAAGGGCTTGTCGACGTCAGGGAAGAAGGCCGAACTCCTCGAGCGCGTTGGCGAGTGGGTAGATAAGTGCTGATCCGGGCATATTATACTTGGCTCCGATGTTTCACCCATCGCTGTTGACAATCCAAGCTTGCCCTGTTTGTTGTTTCGTTGTATTCCTATCCTTCAATGTTGGGATGGAGGAGCAAGCTGAGCTCTGATGATAAGTTGGCAGATGGTCCACGAAGCAAACTGGATTTGTCAGACAAAGATAAGGGGCGGAGGAGAGATGAGGCGAGCGAAGTGAGCCGAGTCTTGATGATATTGGTAGAGGTGAGTGATGCTGAAACAGAAAACAGCAGTGCTGGATCAGAGCATGCCAGACTGTTTTGTCATATGACTCATTAGTTCTATTTCACTTGTTGGAACAAACAACTGTATACACTGGGCTTTTATAGCTTTTGGTGTGCGGTGGGAACTGCAAATGGTCAGTGGTTTCAATTGGTGGATAAGAAAACACATTAGGAAAACTTTTAAGTTCAATTAATGGTGAGGTTAGTAAGGGATCACTGAAGGTGATCTGATTTAGATGATGGGATGAGGTGGTGAAAAGAATATAGGGGGTGCTGAAACCTTCAGCATTGGCTGGACCTATTTTGGTAAATACCTCATCAGTCCTTTTCATTGGTGTTTAGACAAATGTTAGGCACTCACTTGTTTATATATGTAGAAGAGCACCTATTAATAATATGGTTAGCAATACTAAGTGGTAGATAAAAACATGTTACTATAACAGCTGCAGTACAACGTGGTGACCATGATCTCATGCTCATGAGAATATCCAAAGGCCATGTCTAGACTGATCAAGGTCCCTTGTCCATGCCTGTCAAACTGTGAGATTTTTCCCATGTCACCCAGATTAGTTCTAATTTGCTGTTAAGTCACTAAAATCTGGCTAGACTGGGAATTGAACCCAGGTCCTCCCTATAGTACTGGGATGCCTAACCACTAGGCTATCTGGCCATTTCCTTATTGTCTAGGTGTGGATTCACAATCCAACACGCCCTCTGAAGCCACAGCTAGCATGCTTTAACTCTCATGACTCTTAGTCTCTCTGGACTCTCAGTCCATGGAGCACATGCTGCCAATTTGCT
>JBBPMR010000819.1:0-14295 GCA_038090415.1 Rossbeevera mucosa | reverse complement strand
GATGTTGCAATAAGCAAATTAAATTTCTATATCACTGGACTACTGGCCATGACCTAAGGCTTATTAGCCTAATGTAACTCGAGTAACACTTAATGTTACTAGCAAGCGCTGCCCTACAGACACTTGTATGTGTGTCTAGGTCGATGATTAGTGTAGTAACTTAATTACCATCACTAATTCCAACATGGGGAACCAAAGCTAAAGGATGGAGGTGATGCACAAGCACATATAGACAAGGTACTTTCCTTATGTGAGGAACTGGCAACCATCGGATGTGCCGTATCTGATGAGGACCTCTTTAACATCATATATGCATCTCTTCCCCACTCCTATAATCTGAGTCTTGCATCCTTGTCTGCTACAATGCATTTGCAGCCTGCTACTGTGGCTACTCCCAAGGTCTTGATGGATCTTGTACTTGAAGAGTATGACTGTCTTACTCTGCAGGATGGTGGGAAGTCGAAGGGAAAAACTTCTGGCATGCCTGGTGAAGATGCAGCTTTCAGGGCTGATTCATCTAATAAGGGCAAGGGTCAGCAGCAGAGATTCTCTGGTGAGTGCTGGAACTGTGGCCATGGAGGTCATAAGGGTCCAGACTGCTGGAAGGAAGGTGGCAGCAAAGCTGGGAAAGCTCCAAAGGGTTGGAAGTCTTGCAGCAAGAAATCGACTGCTAAAGGCTATACTAGAGGTGGAAAAATGTCAGTGCACACAATCTTGATGGTTACAGACAATTTAAAACCTGAACCTGACTGCGCCTGGCTTATGGTGATCACTCCAGAGGACCATGCTCTTGTCTCGGATTGTGTGATCCCTGAACTGTACGACAGTGGTGCTTCACAGCACTTGTCACCTGCATGTGATCAGTTTGACAACTTTGTGACCATTCTGCCCAAGCCTATCCGTGGTGTGGACAATGGCACTTTCAACGCTGTTGGAAAGGGGGACTTACCAATTTACCTGCCTAATGGGAACTCCAGGACGTGTGTTCTCTTGAAGGATGTGCTTTATGCTCCTTGCATGCAGGTCATGCTCGTGTCGATTAGTTGCCTCGCTGAAGCTGGTTGCCATGCTGTCTTTGATGGACCAACTTGCCAGATTTTCGATTTGAACCAGCATCTATTGGGTCAAGTTAGCCTCCTGAATGAATTATACAAGACACAGAATGTGTACCCTGTGACTGCAGCTGCTGCAAAGGATGAGGTGCTTGTCTTGGAGGATCTGCATGCTTGACTGTCACATATTGGAGCAGCAACCATTTGCGACATGGTTGCCAAGGGGATGGTCACTGGCATTCATTTGGATCCAGAGTGGAGCACTATGGGGCAGTGCGAATCTTGTAAGTATGGGAAAGCAGTCTGTAAACCTATCGGGTCTGTTCGTGAACCAAACCACTGTGCCCGCATTGGAGATGAAGTCCATACCAACGTTTGGGGCCCATCTTCTGTTCAGACGCCTGGAAAGTGTTCTTTTTACAGCTCCTTCACCAATGACCACACACGCTACACTCATGTCAGCCTGATGCATGCAAAGTCCAACACTTTTTCAGCTTACCAGGACTTTGTTACAAATCTCATTCTTTAACCTAGCTTTTAAACGCCCTCATTATCTTATCTAAGCGTGCGCCAATCTTATCTCGCATCTTAGCGCTCAATCTTATCTTATCGTGTCACATGACTTGAGTCCAGACCATTATGACATCATACCTCATGGCTAGTGCATGCTAAATGCATGGTGGCCTCATGTTGTAGTTCTAGATTCTTGTTTCCACAGTCATGTGAACACTTAGTACATATATAGTAGTTTATCTCATGGTGCATCATCGCTCACTAAGCACTTGCCCTAAAGTATGCCTCATGGCCACTGCATGTAATGTAGTATATAACAATGCCAGTGTTACACTTGGTCCGGGTAGGAACAGGTGTAGCCTCAAGAAGAAGGTCTTGGTGCGAAGAGCGAGGGTAAAGAGGTCTTGAGGGTCAAGAGATCAAGATGACTAAGGACTGGAGAGGCTAAGGGAGTCTTGAGGATCGAAGGGATCAAGACAACAAGGTTCTTCGAGAGTCGAGGGATTGAAGACTGAGTACTGAGAGCGACAAAGACAACCTATGAAGCTGGGTTAAAAGCTCAGAGGTTGAAGCGTCCTTTCAAGTGCAGGACGAGGTCACACAGAGGGTTTCAAGGAAACAAGGGATATATTCCAAGACGTATCAGTACTCGAGGAGGTCAAGGTTAAAGGAACTAGGAGTGATGTTGAATCGCTTATAAGTAAAGAGAAGAACAATAAGAATGACCATGATTGGTCAGTAAAAGTGGTGCCATAGAACACTGTGGAATATGGCAGAATGAGTAGGTAATCTGCAGTAAGGAACAATAAGAAGCTGTGGATGACTAAGTATTACATGGAAATGGTGATAATGGGATAGACATGGAGAATGAATGAAGCAGAGGGAAAGAAAAAGAGATAGGGGTCTGCACGAGTCGTAACAGCCAGTACCAGCCAGACACCTTAGTCTGTTCTGGTTGATTCCCCGACCTGAAATAGTCCCTTGTCTCTGAGTCTTTGTGATTGTGTGGTGACTTAGTACCTTAACTGTATAGTTTTGGTCATTGCCAACAGACTTCGAGTCATGGTTGCAGACTCAGCACAGAGCTATGGTCTAACACCTGCAATCTGACTGTGGTGGCAAATACCTGTCAACAGAATTTTCTAGTCATTTGTGGAGCCAAGATACTGAATGGAAACTCACCATGCATGATACACTGGAACACAACGGTGTTGCTGAACATTTGAATCGTATGCTGGTTGAGCGTGTCCATACCATCCTCCATGCTAGTGGTTTACCCAAGGCTTTGTGTTATGATTCATTGGGACCCCTTATTTCTTTTCCCTTTTCTTCCATTCTTTACTACATTCCTCTAAGTTGCTGTGCTCACATTATGCCTGAACTCTTTTCTTTTCTTCCATGATAACTACCACCTACTCTCCACTCCACTACTTCCTTGTCCTAGTCATCATCTCTTCTATCCGCTTACTCCCTTCTTCCCCCTTTACCCACGTTCCCCTTCTATCTTTGCTTCCATGCCTACTTAGCCATCTACAGCTTCTTATTGTTCCATGCTGCGGATTACCTACATCTTCTTGCATATTCCATGACGTTCTATGACACCACTTTTACTGACCAATCATGGTCGTTCTTATTGTTCTTCCTTTCACTTATAAGCAACTCGATGTTGCTTTTAGTATCTTTAACCTTGACCTCCTCGAGTATCCCTAGATACGTCTTGGAATATATCCTTTGTCTCCTTGAACTCTCTGTGTGACCTCGTCCTGCACTTGAAAGGACACTTCAATCTCTGAGCTTTTAAACCAGCTTCATAGATTGTCTTTGTCACTCTCAGCACTTGGTCTTCGATCCCTCGACCCTCGAAGAACCCTGTTGTCTTGATCCCTTCGATCCTCAAGACTTCCTTAGTCTCTTTGGCCCTCAGTTGTCTTGATTCCTCAGCCCTCAAGAACTCCTTGCCCTTGCTCTTCACTCCAAGACCTTCTTTTTGAGGCTACACCTGTTCCTACCCAGACCAAGTGTAACAAAAGGTCAAAGTTTTACTCTTCGAGCCTACCATTGTTTGTAGTGCCCCACCATTTCATCTTTTAACCCCCTCAGACCAAGAAAAGGATCTTCTGCTCTCCCATACCCCCCTCCCAGTTCCCCAATCCCCAGACGATGCATTCATGCCCCCTCTGCCTCAGATTCCAACCCAGGAACCCCACCAGCATCTCAAACTTCTTCTCCAAGCCCTCCACCAGCACCCTCCCCACCCCCACCAGTGCCATCCCCACCCCCAGCCATGTCTACCACCACCAGACCCACAGAGCTCCGATTGGAAGCACCCAAGGCCTTCAATGGCTCCTCCACCGAAGCTCAGACCTTCATCAACACTGTTCAAATGTACCTTCTGGTCAATGAGACTGTCTACAATACTGAGGCGAAGAAAGTCGCCTATCCCCTCTCCTATATAACTGAAGGGTCAGCCCTCACCTGGGCATCCACCTTCAGGACCCAGGCCCTTGAATCCCAACCCCCCTCCCTTGGAACCATGGCCAAACTCGTCACCAAGTTCAACACTGCCTTTGTTCATCTGGACACCAAGGCAGACACTATTGCCTGGCTTTTATCAACCAGGATGACCAAGGACACCCTTCTCACCACCTACATCTCGGAATTCCAGAACTGAATCACCCTTAGTGGTATCTCCTCAGATGATGTCCTGATCAGATATTTCTCCATTGGGCTTGTCCCCTCTCTCATGTGTCGCATCTACTCGATGAACACCTCTCCCACCATAATCACAGCATGGTACTCGAAGGCCATTCACTTCCAGACCCAATGGAACCGAGCAGACAATGTTGCTAGCCACAACAAGAAAGCTTCCACCTCCCCTTTCGTCCCTTACCATCATGGTTCCTCCACCAGAATGGAAAAAGACCCCAATGTGATGAATGTTGATGCCATCTGCATTCCAAAGCTCACCCCCCAGGAAAAGAAATGATGCATCGAGCATAAGCTTTGCTTCAGATGTCGCAAGAGTGGCCACTCAGCCACCACCTGCCCCACCTTCCCCTTGACCAAGCCCTTTGAAAAGAAAGTGCGAAGAGTCGAAGAAGAACCCTCCACCTTGTTGCTCCAGGGGATAGAAGATGAAGAAGAAGTCTCTGTCTCCCAAGTATCTCTTTCAGGTTTTTAAAAAGGAGGCCCTTCCTAATGCAGGCCCCCTCCATATCTCAAACCAATGTACTTGTAGCCGATAGATGAATGAAATCCATGCATATTCCCCTTCACCTCATTGTCCCTACTCGTGATCTTAAAGACATCAAAACCTTCGCCCTCATCAACTCTGGAGCAGATGTCTTCTGTATTGATTGGAACTTTGTCAATAGACATAACCTCCCAAAAGAACACCTTCCCCAATCCATTCCAGTTCGAAATGTTGACCAATCCACCAACAAGAACGGTGACATAAAATTCACCTGCTCCCTCTATATCTGCATTGCTGGCCTGCTCCAGCATGTCAAGTTCTATGTCATGCATTGTGGCAAAGAAAACATCATCCTTGGACTATCTTGGCTCCAAAAAACCAATCCTATGATCGATTGGGCCAAGAAAACCATCACCATCAGAACTTCTTGTGATGAAACAAATGAGCTTAACACTCTCTATCAACAGAACCACCTTTGACATGTTGCAAAGCTCCGCCCCCCATCTCCCACTGCTAAAGCCATTCGCCACATCAACTCTGACCCTGTCCATGATGGGTGACTTTATGACTACCTTGATGACTGGGCAGGCCATCGTTTCCCCACTCAAGCTCAAACCCACTATCTGATCAATAGAGTAATCAAGTGTGGACAATGCTTCGCCCAGATCCCCTCCACCATGGTCAAAGCTTTTACCACTGTGACCAAACTGGCCATCGATGCAGACAAGGCCAAACCAAAAGTCACCCTTCCACCAGAATACTCGGCATACTCCTCTGTTTTTACCAAAGAATCTGCCGACCACCTTCCCCCATCTCGACTCTATGATCATGAGATCAACCTTGATGAAACCTTTGTCCCAAAAGTAGGGAAAGCCTACCCCTTGACTCCTGAAGAACACCAAGCAACTGAGGCTTTCATCGAGGAGAACCTTAAGACTGGGAAGATCCATCCCTCCAACTCCCCCCAAGCATCCCCCTTCTTCTTCATCAAAAAGAAGGATGGAGAACTCCGACCCTGCCAGGACTATTGCTATGTCAATGAGCACACCATCCATGATGCCTACCCACTCCCCCTCATCTCCAACCTCATTGATAAGCTCAAGGGAGCTAATGTTTTTACCAAGTTCAACATTCGATGGGGTTACAACAACATCAGGATCAAAGATGGTCACCAGTGGAAAGCAGCCTTTAACACCCACAAAGGGCTTTTCGAACCCACAGTTATGTTCTTCGGTCTCACCAACTCCCCAGCCACCTTCCAATGTTTCATGAATGACTCATTTCATGACCTCATTGCTGAAGGATGGCTAGTAATCTATATGGACGACCTCCTCATCTTTTCACCAGATAAAGCCACCCATGAAGAACGCACCAAACGAGTCCTTCAGTGCATGATGGAGTTGGACCTCCACCTCAAGCTTGAGAAGTGTAACTTTGCCACCTCAGAGGTAGAATATCTGGAGATGATTGTCAAACCTGGACACCTTGCTATGGACCCTGTGAAGCTGGCTGGTATTGCTGACTGGCCCACTCCTTCTAAGCTCAAAGATGTCCAATCCTTCCTAGGTTTTGCTAACTTCTATTGCTGTTTCATCCCAAACTATTCCAATGTTGCCCACTCCCTCATTGATCTCACCAAGAAGACCCAACCATGGGACTGGTCCCCCACTTGCCAGACTGCCTTCAACTCCCTGAAGGCAGCATTCCTTTCAAAACCGATCCTCTCCCTCCTAAACCTATCCAAACCCTTTGCCATTGCCACTGATGCTTCCAAGCATGCGACTGGAGGGATCCTTCTCCAAACCGACATCAATGGTGATTGAAAACCCTGTTCCTACCTCTCTCAATCCTTCACCACTGCTAAGCAGAACTATGACATCTACAACAGGGAACTTCTTGCTGTTATTCATGCCCTGAAATCATGGCAACAATATCTCCATGGCTTTTCATTTCCCATCCAGGTCTTCACTGGCCACAAAAACCTCACCTACGTCCGCCAACCCCAAAAGCTGAATCGATGACAGGCTCGCTGGCTCCTGGACATTGCAGATTTCGACCTTAAACTCATCCATGTCCCTGGTAAACTCCTTGCAGCTCCAGATGCCCTATCTCATCAACCTGACCTCATTTCTGACTCCGACACTGACAATGACGATGTTACCCTACTCCCCCCCTCACTCTTCATCAACCTCATCAACACTGCTCTCTCTGATAAGATTGCCCTGTCCTCCTCCTCTGACCCCCTCATTCTGGACTCCCTTCGTGCTATTGAGGGTGACCTCCCCTCTAAGTTCTGCTCTCGACTCTCAGATTGGCAATATGATGCTGGTATCCTCACCTACCAAAGCCAAGTCTATGTCCCCAATGATCTCCAACTATGTCAATCCATTGTTGCTCGCTCTCATGATCACTATTCTGCTGGACACCCTGGTTACCTCAAGACTCGTCAGCTGGTTGCCTCTGAGTTCTGGTGGCCTGGTCTGGCCCACTTTGTCCGAAAATACATCGAAGGATGCACTACTTGCCAATAGAACAAGGTCAACACCCATCCCACTGCTGTTACGATTCATGCGGGTCCCCATCTCTTTTCCTTCTTTTTCTACTTCATTCACTCTCTATGTTTATCCTGTTATTACCATTTCCATGTAAAACTTAGTCATCCACAGCTTCTTATTGTTCCTTACTGCGGATTACCTATACATTCCACCGTATTCCATAACGTTCTATGGCACCACTTTTACTGACCAATCATGGTCATTCTTATTGTTCTTCTCTTTACTTATAAGCGATTCAACATTGCTCCTAGTTCCTTTAACCTTGACCTCCTCGAGTATCCCCTACATACGTCTTGGAATATATCCCTTGTTCTTTGGAACCTCTGTGTGACCTCGTCCTGCACTTGAAAGGACGCTTCAACCTTTTAAAAGCTTCCACCCAGCTTCATAGGTTGTCTCTGTTGGAATATCCTGATGACATGCTTATGGATTCATCCCCTATCCCTCTTATCTACCACATGTATAATAGATAGATAAGATAATAGTATATATGGTCTGAGTAGTCGACAGGTATCCCTGTCGATTATCACTCAGTCCAGGTCCACGGGTGCATTCGCTATCAGTCGTTCCGCCTTCTACCCTATTCTACAACAGTCTCTGTTGCTCTCAGACCCTTGTCTTCGATCCCTCGACCCTCGAAGAACCTCATCATCTTGATCCCTGTGATCCTCAAGACTCCTCGTCCTCCTTGTCTCTCAATTGTCTTGATCCCTTGCCCCTCAAGGCTCCCTTGCTCTCGTTCCTCATCCGAGACCTTCATCTCGAGGCTACACCTGTTCCTACCTGGGCCAAGTGTAACAACTGCTCCCCCACTCAATCCCATCACCTCCTCCTGCTCTCACCCCTTCCAACAAGTCTCCTGCAACCTAATTACTGACCTTCCCCTCTCTGACAGCTTTGATTCTCTATTGGTCGTGGTCAACCATGGTCTTACTAAGGGGGTAATTCTTTGCCCTACCATGAAAACTGTCACTGCGGAAGGGATAGCCAATCTTTTCTTTCATAAGGTCTACACCTGGTTTGATCTCTATGATAAAATCATCTCAGATTGTGGTCCTCAGTTTGCCTCAGCCTTTGCCAAAGAACTTGCAAAGCTCATTGGATACACCCTCTCCCTGTCCACAGCCTACTATCCTCAAACTGATGGTGAAACCAAGAGAGTTAACCAGGAGGTAGAGACATTCCTCCGCATTTACTGCCATGACAACCCCACTGGATGGGCAGAACATATCTCCCATGCCGAATTCGCCCATAATCACCACCTCCATTCTGTCACAGGAAAGTCTCCATTCTGCCTTATGATGGGATATGAACCCTGCTCTTTCCCATTAGTAATCTCCGAGTCCAACATCCCTGCAGTCGAAGAAAGACTCCAGAAACTCTCTGCAGCTCGAGATGAAGCCCTTGCTGCCCATGAACTAGCTCACCAAGTCATGAAGGCTCGATTCACTAAGTCCTTCAAACCCTTCTCAAAAGGAGACAAAGTCTGGCTGGAAGCCAGGAATCTTTGATGCACCCTGGCATCCCCAAAACTCGGCACTAAGTGAGAAGGACCCTTCACTATCACCAATGTCTTATCTCAGATCACCTACAAATTCCGCCTCCCCAAGACTTGGCACATCCATAACGTGTTTCATGCCTCCCTTCTATCCCCATATCACGAAAACCTTGTCTATGGTCCCAACTTCCCTTTGCCCCCTCCAGACCTTGTAGAAGGCAAAGAAGAGTATGAGATTGAGAAGATTGTATGACACAAGGGGCCACCACAGAAACACCACTTCCTGATCCAATAGAAGGGTTACTCGGCTGAAGAAGACTCCTGGGTGCCTGACAAGGAACTCAAACATGCCAAAACAGTTCTGGACACTTACAAGAAAGCCCACCCCTCCATCTTCTCCCCCAGCAACAAAGCATCCACTCATCGCTAAACCACCACCTTGAAAGCCACGGACCCTCCCTCCCTCTGGAATGAAGGGATTGTTGACCTCCTACTTGCTCTCTGTATCATCCTCCTCTTCATCACCTATTGACACTCTTGGTACGCTTGTGAACTGCTACCCTGCCAGTTGTAACGTTTTTCACTTTTACTCCTATCCTATTCTCATACATCTCTCCTATCTGCCTCTCCATTCTGATTCCCTCTGAATTGTCACTCTGTATCACAGTAGACCTGTGCCTTTCTGATGTCATAGCTTATTCATGTGTTAGTCAGTACATAGTCTTATTCATGTGTTAGTTAGTATATAGTCTTTGTCGCTCCTGTATTGTAGCTCCTTATGTTCGATATTCTCATTCACTTGCTTTCTCTATGTGCGAGTCCTCCTTGAGTTGTGTAACAGGTCATATCATTACATAATACCGAACATACCTTCTTCCCTGAGTCCACTCTCTCCCGAAAGTTATTCTTTTGAGTGTCCTTGTCAGCAAAGCCGCCATCAAGTCGCTGGTGCCATCCTCTCCCACTTCTACCTCTTGCTTCACTTCTGCCCCTTAGGCCCTGCTCTTTGCCCCCAGCCTTCGGTGTTCCCTCAAACCCTCTTCAAAGCCAGGTCGTCATTCTACCTGCCCTCGTGATTAGCTGGTCGTCACTCAGAGACCACAACTCTACCTCCACTGTGTTAGTCGATTGTTCACAGTCGCCTAGGTCATACGCACCTCAATAGTCTTCGAAATGCATAGTGGTTGGGACGGAAATCCCCTCAATAGTACCAAGTACAAGTGCCACACTATGTTACTGTGCAACATGAATCAGTTACTCTTCATGTCTAAATAAGAGTATCATTGTTGAACTAAATTAACACCTGTAGTAAGGCATATCCAGTTCCTCAACTCTACCCCACCCCATTCCTACCACTCATCCCTTGTTGGTCCCTACATGAGTATCACAGGATGTCTATCCAAGTCTACTCAGCTGTTGTTGCTGCCGCTCCTATCACGATGGTCTTTGACCTAGCACTCTCTTTCCTCTTCACCCTAGTGCCCACTGTGCTAGCCTTACTCACTGCTCTCATCCTCATGATTCAGTGGACCTCTGAGTCCTCAACCATGCCCACTACCATGTTCATTAGCGCCTCGACTGCACCCAATCTGATGCAGGTCTACCACCAACGTTTTAATATTTGGCAACAGTTGCATAGAATTGACCCTGTACATGCTGGACCAATGCCAATATACAATGAAACTGGTGACAACATTCGAGGCAACCCCAACACCTCTGTTGTCCTTCGTCTTGCTGCTCCCACTCCTCCTGACAATGTTCCTGGCCAAAAAGCCTTGCAATCTGATGAAGAGAGTGAAAATGATGATGATACTCCCTGTGCTGTTTCTTCCGAATCAGTCAAAGGTTACAACATATCCCCATTGACATCTCGTCCCATCTCTCCTTCTGAAGATGTTCCTGGCCAAGATGCCTTGCAATCTGACAAAGAGTATGAGGATGTAGTATGCGAAAATTGTAACCAACCAATCCCTGAGAACAATGACAATCCATCATTGTACTGGTCCAACTCTGTGTGTGACACCTGTTATGCAGCAATCCTGGACACTTCCCCATCTTCACCTCGTCTAGACACCCGATCCCTGCCTCCAGTTCCTACTGAGTTTGTGGACACAATCACATCCCCTGTCAACGACGTTACTTCTACTCCCTCTCCCCCTGCGTCACCAGTCCCTTCGACAAAGGACAACCAATCTCAACCCCCATCACCAGTTGATGACCTTTATGACAATGTTTTCCCTCACTGTGAAGTCCCATTCGGCCCAGAAGACGGTAACCTGTCCATGGAATGTTGTGACTCTGTCTGCAACAATTGTTATACTGATGCTGATTGTCCTTGGATCCCCATGTTCCATGTCATATCAGGTTGCAAATGTTCTCGCTCACCATCACCTGATACCCTCTTTCCGGACACATTCCTGCAGGTACATTTGCCTAGCATCCACACTGTTAGTGAATGCAATGGTGACTCCGAACACAATTATGATGGCAAACACTACCATTGGTTTGATTTCCTTGACGTTACAATCTTTTATGAAATGGAACAGGAATTGATTGGGAAGTTAAAACATTGTGAACCCATCTGGCAAGAATGTCTTGACACTGCTGATGCCTTCCGCTCACCCTCTCCTATCATGATCCGGAGCTTGCATCCTAAGAAGGGGATAGTGGACTCTTTGTCCTCGAAATCCACGTCAAAGCCCTCTGCCTCCTCCTCATCAAAGGCTTCTGCTCGCAACAAAGTTCCTTCTTCCTCCGCGAAAGCACTCGCAACCTCCTTGATGTCCACATTTAGATTCTCTTCAATAATCACTGACGACGCACTTTGCAAATGCTACAACACATCCAATGGCAAATATGAGGCAGACGTGTTAAAGAGAATTGTGGATAACTCAAACAAGAACTGGGTAAGAAAACACATTGCTGTAGAAACTGGCAAAATCAATATGCCCGCCATTGCTTACTACAAAGATCGTGTCTACATCCCTGACGTCCCCGGCTACAGACAGTCCTTGGTGCAGAAAGTCCACATCAATGGCGTACAACATCTCGGAATCAAGGCCACACTCGCCGCTCTCTCCTCCATCTACTGGCCTTCTATTCAAAAGTCAGTAGTCGACAATTCCACAGCATGTCCTGGCTGCATTCACAAGCCCAAGATGATACCAACAAAAGAAAAGAAAACTGTCTCTGCTGCTGGTTCTACCACATTCGGCCCATCAATGAAACCATCCATTGTACTGCCACCATCAACATCTCGGGTTTCATTCCTGCCTTGTTCCTCATTGCCTGCCACATCTTGGCATGCCATCTCTTCGACCGCCCCCGAGATTGCAATGGCGTCTTCACCTTCCTCTCCCAAAAGCGAGTTTGAAGCTATAGCTGAAGATGACGCACCAATGGATACCGAAGACAACGAACCAGTCAATTCATCCATGGATGTCAATGATCCAATGGCCATGGATATTGGACAAGTCATACATCATTTACGATCTTTGTTCCAACCTTCACAGCCTGATGACAAATAAGAATCCAACATGGAAGGATTGGTTATTTGATACATATCCAAACAACCCTTAACCACTGAAACCGCCCAATCCCTCATTGACTACTGCAAATCGTTGTCCATCGTCGATGCTCAATACCTCAATTCCGTGTTGTGTATGCATGCGCCAAACATCCAGAGTCTCATGATGGAGCTCTGCAAGTAAATCAGGTTTTTCATTCATCTCTTCGATTGTTCGTTTTCCTGTCGCTGGTTTTTCGTATTTACGTTTCCAGTTTCAATTGCAAGTTCCTCTCCTCTCGCTGTTTCTCTTTCCTTTGTCCAGATGTGGACGTCTGTCCCTAAGAAGGGGAAAATGTAACGTTTTTCACCTTTACTCCTATCCTATTCTCGTATGTCTCTCCTATCTGCCTCTTCATTCCAATTCCCTCCAAATTGTCACTCTGTATCACAGTAGACCTGTGCCTTTCTGATGTCATAGCTTATTCATGTGTTAGTTAGTACATAGTCTTATTCACGTGTTAGTTAGTATATAGTCTTCGTTGCTTCTGTATTGTAGCTCCTTACGTTCAGTATTCTCATTCACTTGCTTTCTCTACGCGCAAGTCCTCCTTGAGTTGTGTAATGGGTCATATCATTACACCAGTGTTACTAGCAGTTTAAAGCTATGGCCTGCCATCCTGCAGTTTCAAGACCCTCTCTTGGTATCCTCTTTGTCCCCTGGTCCTAGGCTCCCTGTAACCCATGTCCTCCCTTTCCCCCTCGCTGGAAACTCCCCTCTTGAGCATGAGATCTTAAACTGCCTTGTTCTATACCACCTTTCCCCCCTTATTGTCGACCCTCTGTTTCAAAATGCTCGTATCTCTCGATCGGTTCTGCCGGATTGTTCGATTTCTATACCATCTGAATCGTCTCGTTCACCGCTTTCCATCGATCCATGGATCACCTTGATCGCCCCACCCCTTCCTGAGATATCTTCATTTTTCAACGCTACTCCCTCCTGGTCATTCCTACCTTCATTGACCACTCTGTGCTGGCACACCCTGGATCTTCCACATCCCACCTATCCTCATTGATGCTTTAGTCGTCCTCTAAATGCTGCTTATGTGCTGCCCTCTGGATATTCATCCTTTACATCAGGAAATTCACCAGTTACTTTTACATGCTTTACGTGCTTTTCATCACTTTTCACGTCACAAAAAAAGCACTGCTGACAGTCGTGGGCAAAAGCTACCAAAAGCAGTTTGGAAGCACACAAAAGTGATGGAAAAGCACTAAAAGCTAACTAACTACTAAAAAGCAAATGTATATGTATGTGGGATAGGGACTGGAACCTACGAAGTCCCTCTGAATTGTCTCCTCGAACTCCTTGAGCATTACCGGGTCAACATTGAGCTCCCCTCCATCCTCCCAGCCAAACATGACCATGATGGCTATTCATCAGGAAACTGTGTTTTCCTACTGTAGCAAGGGTCCATTTTCTGTAGTAACTGTAGTGTACATAGTACTACATAGTCATCACATAACACATTTCATACTCAATTAGTGTACATAGTACTACATGTTACAAACCTTGTTCTTTAACCTAGCTTTTAAACGCTCTCGTTATCTTATCTTATCTTATCTAAACGCGTGCCAATCTTATCTTGCATCTTAGCGCTCGATCATATCTTATCGTGTCACGTGACTCGAGTCTAGACCATCATGATGTCATACCTCATGGTTAGCGTATGTTATACACATGGTAGCCTCATGTCGTAGTTCTAGACTCTCGTTCCCACAGTTGTGTGAACACTTAGTACATATATAGTAGTTTATCTCACGGTGCGTCATCGCTCACTAAGCACCTGCCCTAGAGTACGCCTCATGGCCGCCACATGTAAAGTAGTATATATACAATGCCAGTCCAGCCAGACTCCTTAGTCTGTTCTGGTTGATTTCCGACCTAAAGCAGAGTCCCCTCCCTTAAGTGCTGTAAT
>JBBPMR010000818.1:0-14299 GCA_038090415.1 Rossbeevera mucosa | reverse complement strand
GAGATTGTCGATCGCCGTGATCACTTCGAGTTCCGTCTGGACAGTAGGTGGAAGTAGGCGAATATCTGCATCGTTCTTGGCTTCAACCGGTTCCCAGGTAGGGAGCTGCGGAAAAGGTTATGAGACAGCACACTGAATATACACAGGATTGTTGAATGGTAATCTTACATTATCAATTCTAGACCATTCTATTCTAGACCGAGTCTATTTGTTATGTAATCTTCTATTTCTTTCTAGAAGATTCTATCATTACATTATTGATATTACTCATCCATTATTCATCCACTTAGTAATCTGCAGTATATGCTGACTGATGCTCACTAATACTCCTTATTTGCTATTGGATAGCATACTATAGAATGTTCTTTATATATATCACATGATTTATTTAGAACATTCTATGACCTTCTATATACAAACAGATACAAACATGTACTGTAGTATATAAGGGCTCTCTTAGCCCCTCTAATACCTAAGCTTTCTTTTATCCAACAAGTGATCAATAGCTTCGGTTTAGCCTCAACTACAGACAGCTCAAATCCCTAGTAAGTCTCTAGTAGAGATCTCCCTTAGAAGGATCCCTTGCATCCCTCAGCTGCACCTGTAGAAGTCCTGTTGGATTTCTATAGGTTATGAGCCCTGCCCTGACTACATAATTTGATCGTCGATTGCAAACAGACTATTAGTCTGCAATGTCAAACCAAGTTATGCGTTCAGAGCTCCCTGTTCTTGAGCAGCATCTTTGCCTTTTGGAACTCGCTTCCCATCATACTCAATCCAGTACTAACAAGTCTTTTTCCTTGTCTAGATCTTTCAGACCACAAGAATTATACATTCCACCTGGTAGGTGTCCTGTCTTTGTCAACACTCCTGCCTCTTCTCGACCTTTCATCCCTTCTTGACCAACTTGAGTACCTAGTGCCTATCTGCATTGGAGATTTCCTCATTCCGCAGTTCACTTGGAATACCATCCTTGATGACCTAGTAACATTCCTCCACTTATCCCCTGGTACGATCATTTATTTAGACGTCGTCCTTTTACTATTTCTGAAGTCATTGACAACAACCTCTTCCTATTCTGCCCCAATTGCAGAACTCCTGGATGATCAGAACAGCATTGCTTCCGGTGCTCTTTTACATTCCTGAGCTTCCTTTATGCTAACACCGCTTTCACTTGAGCTGTCTGTGCCAGTGCTCATCATCCAAGTCCAGTTCTACATCCAGGGAGAACTCTTCTTCGCCATCAACCTCCCACTCCTCATCCATCACCTCGTCCTCACCAGGGGACTACTTCCTCTTCCGGCTCCCTCCTTTCTCAGCCACCACTGACGCAGGCTGAAGTCAAACAAGCCGAGCTCTCGTTACTAGATCCTGTCCTTTCCCAACTTATCTCAGATATTGCTGGAGTCCACATTGTTCCTCTATCATCCTCATCCAATCAACAGTCCTCTCTTTCAGAGATTCCTCTTCTGGTTCCACCACCTACCACAAGTTCCACAAGCCCTTTTGAACCTTGTCCCTCATCTCCTTGCTATGTCTCGCTTGGAACTTCCCTGGACCCTATCGGAACTCCCTGTCATTGCCTTCCAGCACATGGGTTACCTGAAAGAAGCCCTAGAGCTACTCAGGTTTGAAGCACCAGCTATAGAAGGAAAACCAGGAGAACTGGAGATGGTAACCACAATTGTTTCCAAGGAGAATGATCTGCAAGAGGACCACCTCTGGCAATTGACATCACCGTCGATCTGCAGCTGGTCAATCAAGCTAGGTCTCACTTCCCCTCTCAACTTGCGCTGTCAAAAGTGCCTTACTTACCCAGTTCTCTTTATTGAACTGGAGCTGCCACCTCTTGCTTGGGATGCTCCCCTCTGGTTACCCAATCTCCCTATGACTCTTTCTTTCCCTAATGAATCTCTTTTCTCTCTTGCTACCTCTATTGGCTGGGCCCCTTTAACTCTGACCAATGATGATTCATTCCTGACCAACTCCCTGATTCATTGGCAAGGATATAAAGTAGTGCACAACAACCATTTTCCTCAATGCTTCCCAGAGTGTCCAGAGCTGTGCTACTCAATCCAATTCCCCAATTACATTTATGGTGCCCACTACTCAGTTCCACGGATGCCACATTACAGGAAGGTTATAACGATTCAGAAATGGAATGTGGACTTTGATCATAAGCAGAAGATGAGGTTCTATGACCTTCACTCCATCTACCTCATTCTTAGAGCCCTTATCATTAATTCTGCGACTTGTGATTGGGCTTTACATTGCTTACATCAATTTTCGTTAGAACCTTATCATTTAAACGTCAGACAAGTTGATTTGGACCTTATTACTAATGTCTTTTGTTACCACCGATCCGGATCTGCTGCTGCTCATGGACAAGCTGATGCTGAGCCAAAAGCTGTGGATAGATTATTACGGAGACAATGTGTCATCTATGACACTGAGTCTGTGTTGGCCACTTCCTCCCATGGAAGGCCTATATGGACGCGAAAGATAGCAAAGGCTCGGGCAGCACCTTACTGACCCAGATATGGTACATACATATTCTTCTTTTCTCAATCTTTTTCTCCATACTTGGGATCTTCCCTACTATATCTGTTCTATTTCCTATTACCCAGTTCAACCTGGAGACTCCAACGATTATATTGTGTACAATGAACATTTCTTTCTTATGTTAGGTTTTGAACAATTCGAAACCATATGTAGAGACAATCCTGTACCAAATACTGTACACTATTGGCCTTGGAGTAAGGCTGTTGGTCCTCACATTACTAGAGAAGTCTACAAAGACTTTCGGGAAACGAAATGGGAAGAAGACAAGAAAAATAGAGGAGAAAAACGAGAACAATGGAAGCTTCATTGCTGGTCTTGTTGGCAGGACTGTGCTGAACAATACGAAGCTACCCATAACGAAGAAGAAGAAGACATACCAGGTGAACATGGACAAAGAATGTCTGGACATATGTCCACTACCAAGAAACCAGAATCTCTTTCAGAGAATTCTGAGGAAATTACCGAGGTCACTCTCGAGGAAATGAAGGTTGAAACAGAAGAGGATACAGGTGACATTCCATTTTTATTCTTTGATAATCTAATTCCAGACACTGATCCTTTTGTACAGATCCTGTTTTCGTATCTTTTCTAGTATCATCATGGCAGCGAATCAAACTCCTTCTGACTTCACTGTCACCAAAGATCATCTTGCTCGTGTTCCTGTTCTTATCAGTGCCTCCAACTATACTGCATGGAAGATTGCCCTGCAAGGTCCCCTTCAGATGCTTGGCAGTTGGTGTTTCATCACCAGTACCCATACTCATGCCACTTGTACCATAGCCACTACTCAGGCAGATAAGGACAAGTGAATTGCCATCGACTACAAGATCATTGGCTTTCTTGCAACCACTATGAGTGTGGAGTTACAAGCTGTTATAAAACCCTCAAAACCATTGTTATCATCTTAAGCGCCCACCTTAGCGCCTGCTATTGAACCATGGAATAGTTGTCCGTCTTTTAGGCTTTGACCTTAAGATGCCCACATCAGACGCTTGCCTAACCGCCCGTTATAGCATTGTCATAGATGCCTGCTTCTTAGCACTCGCTCATTGCCACATAGTCACATGACTTGACATAGCATTGGTCATTGGTTCCAGACCATGACATCATAGCATAGCATTCATCATCACTCTAGCCCCATGACATCATAGATCCAGACCATTACATCATACCTCGTTGTTATAGCATGGATAGCACATTGCATAGGCATGGCATCCTCATGGTAGAGATAACGTCTCATGACGTATAGCATTGTGCATGGTATACACGGAGGATGGGAAGACCCTGTCTTCCCACGACCATGAGAGCACTATAGCCATAGATAGTAATTGTTCCCATTGACGTCATAGATAGCGATAGACACAGCTTGGTCCGTGTGCATAGTCCCATAGTATATATAGTAGGATAGTTAGCAGGATGATTCCCCATTCTGTTCTTGTTGAATTACACATAGACAGTCTCCTTGTCTCTTGCTAGTCTTTATTCATTCCCTTTTGGTTCTTGCTTCGAGTGTGGCAGTCGGCGCTGTATAGTGTCTAGGCTTGCTCAACACAAGCTCAAGTAGTCTGGGACTATGTTCAAGAAGGCACTGTTACCCATCCTTCCCTTTCCATGAAGCTATGGAACAAGATGGAGTCTCTCTTTGGGAAAAGAGATATTCCCGGCCAATTCATGATCTTTTCCGATCTTCTCCAAGTGAGGATGTTATGAAACCCTCAAAACCATCGTGCTATCAAGGAATAATTCTCAATGAAGCGGCAATAGGAGTTAGCTAGTCCCAAGAAGCTTCTAACTCCTTTTACGTTGTGTGAGATGGGCCATGAGGCGGTTCCATCAAGCTTGTTCTTGCTCATTGAGATTCCATCTCCCGATACATCCATTCCTAGCATGTCTACTTTGGTTACTTCAAAGAAACATTTTGACAGTTTGACAAATAGATCGTTCTCGCAAAGTTTCCGAAGTACTCTTCATACTGCTTTGTGATGTTTCTTTATGTCATTGTGTTTTGAGAAGATTAATAAGTTGTCAATGTAAATAATAACTATGTCTTCATCATCAGCAAAGATTTCGTTCATCATTTGCTGGAACGTTGCAGGACTATTACACATGCCAAAGAACATTACTGTTGGTTCAAAGGGCCCTAGGTGGCAGACAAAGGCTCCTTTCCATTCATTGCCTTCTTTGATGCAAACATTATTATATCCCCATCTTAGATCCATTTTGGTAAAGAGCTTAGCTCCTTTTAATTTATCTATGATTTGCGAGATCAATGGAAGGGGGTAGTTATTTTTAACTGTGCCTTCGTTGAGGTATCTATAGTCCATAACCATATGCTTCTTGCCATCCTTCTTTGGTATAAAGAAGACTGGAGATGTCTGTGGCGATTTAGAAGGTTGAATGTAACCCTTCTTTAATTGCTTGTTTACGAACATTTTGACCTCATCTTGTTCTGCCGGGCCAAGCAGGATCATTTTACTCTTTTTAGGTACGAAATCGGGTTTAAGATCTACTGTGTGGTCCCATGCTTTCCATTCAGGGAGGCATTCGGACACTTTCTTAGAAAAGACACCCAGATATTCTATATAGTGTTCTGGTGTTGGCAACGACAAAACCTATACAGGAATTGCACTAAGTCACCCACTAGGAAACAAACTATGGTGAGGGGGAACTGTTTAGTCAGGAATCAACCAGAACAGACTGAGGAGTCTGGCTGGTGCTGCATTCAATATATACTACGATACACATGTTCTATGTGAGGTGTACACTAGGGCAGGCGTGAGAACCAGTCACACACTTTGTGGGATAAACTATCTATATAAGATTATAGTACCATGAGGCTACCATGCGTCAAGGATGCACTAGCCATGAGGAGCACTGGTTATGTGATCCATGAGGGAACAATGAAGCGGGGCTGTGTGCCATGCCAGGACAATGAGGTATGACATCATATGACATCATGTTCTAGACTATTGTGACATTGTAGGTTCTAGACCTCGATCACGTGACTTGATAAGATGACTGCAAGCACTAATCTAATCTGATAAGATGACTGCAAGCACTAATCTAATCTGATAAGATAAGATAAGATAGGCGCACGCCTAGATAAGATAGCTCGAGTGCTTAAGACTTAGGTCAAAAATGAGGGTCGTAACATCTGGCACCAATTTAAAGGCATCTTCAGATTTCGGATCAGGCAGTGTGAACTTTTCACTATGCATGCTGGCTATATATTCTTTTTCTCTATCTTCAATCCTATCACCATAAATGGTTTTCAATAGTTTGCACAAGGTAGGACATCTGTCCATTCATACATGACCTAAGGTCCAATTAATAGAGGGGTTGTGGTCCCTTAACCATGTGTAACCCAGAATCATTTGATTCCGGCCAAGATTGGTGACATCAGCGGTTACTCTTTCGCAATGTCCCTGGTAGTCAATAATAAGATTATAGGTATATGCAATGCCTCCAGCGGAGTTTATCGTTCCGTCCACGTTGTAGACAGGCACCACATTTTCAAGGGAGGTGAGAGGAATGTGGCTTTTCTTTGCCCATTCTGTATCAATAAATATGCCATTAGCACCACTATCCAGTAGGGCATTGACTTCAATGTTATTCAGTAGCCCCATTTCCCCAACCAATAAACTTCGCCACTTTTCTACCATCGATTCCGTCTGAAGGTCACTTAGATTACGACCCAAACGACCACCCTTGCCCCGAAATAGAAACACTAGAACCAACCTTCGTACCCAACCCTAGGTTCACCAAATATGTTGAGCTACGATGATCAGCTCACCTTGCTGCAGCAGCAGTTCGCAACAATGCAGGAGGCACTACAAAAAGCAACAGACTTGGCACAGCTAGCAGAATTAAGAGCTGCCACTGCTGAATCAGCAATCACAAGGCCCCCTCTATTACAAACTCTCTTTTCCAACCTAGCTTTAGTGCTCATTATCTTATCTTATCTTATCTAAGCGCGCGCCAATCTTATCTAATCAGCCAAGCGCTCAATCTATATCTTATCTCATCACATGACTCAGGTCTAGACCACTATGATGTCATACCTCATGGTTAGTGCATGTTTAAAGCATGGTAACCTCATTGCATAGTTCTAGACCATCGTTCCCATGAGCATGTGAACACTTAGTACATATATAGTAGTTTATCCCACACTATGTCATAGTATCAGTAAGCACTGGCCCTAAACCAGCCTCATTGTAACCTCATGTATAGTAGTATATAACAATGCCAGTACCAGCCAGACACTCCAGTCTGTTCTGGTTGATTTCCAGCCTAAACCTCTCCTC
Organism: Rossbeevera mucosa; assembly: GCA_038090415.1. NCBI lineage: Eukaryota > Fungi > Basidiomycota > Agaricomycetes > Boletales > Boletaceae > Rossbeevera > Rossbeevera mucosa. Next base: position 7,433 of record JBBPMR010000818.1, on the reverse strand, counting down.
TTCCTGAGTTCCTAGTATTGTGGTGGTGACCTAGTAACCTTAACTGTATAATTTTGGTTGTTGCCAACAACTTTTACTTACTTTTGCACTATATGTCTAGCTTAGATCAGGTCACTCAACCAGTGGAAGGTCCTCACAGTTGTGTGCACCGCCTGAGTGAAAAATTGCAAGCTATGTTAGGTTTGTGGCACATGGTGCTTTCATGTTATCTTACTAACATTTTTTTTAAATAGATGAGACCTGTCAAAAGAAAGATGCCTCAGTGCAGCATGCTCTTGCATAGGCCAAGTGGCATGAGGAACTAGGGCTCAAGCACCAACAAGCAAGCCGGGCAGCTGAACAAGACCTTATCATTCCAGCCAGCAACACCAAGAAGTTGACCATTGGTGTTATCAGAGCACCACCAGCAGGTGAGGTGGATTTACATAGAGCTCAGGGGCCAGTACCGGCTCTACCTGCTGACTGTTGCAAACACTGGTTGTCACTCTATCTTTTTCACTTTAGCGCCATACGCACCTATTTCTTTTCTTTCTTTTTGTTGAAGTCCAGAGTGCCCAAATGTAACACAAGCGCTCAGTCCTTTATCTTATCTTATCTTACACTGCATTACGTAATATGACATTATAGTCTAGACAAACACCTGTTTGCAGCAAGGCATGCTTCTCTTCCATTCCGCATAGCCTTGCCTCACTTTTGCCTCATGGTAAGCATAGTCTTGCCTCATTGTATACACATGTAGTTTAGGGTAGGTTAGACACAGCATGGTCTGTGCACTTTGTACCGTAGTATAAATACTTGAATGCAGCAACGGAACAAGCCAGTCTTGTTCTTGTTGGATACCCTTTGCCAACAACCATCTTCCTTAGTTAAGTTCAAGTGCAGCACCTAGACTTGCGTCAAAGGTTGCCTTCACCGACTATGTGGTATTTTTTTTGTTCCCTACATGTTATTGGTGACATCCTCCCTTTAGTTCACATCCAGGTTGGTGCATGGCACTGATACCAATAACTCTGCAAGTCAAGTCAGTTTTGCATCCAAGTTGATGGTTCACAAAGGAAATGTGCTGCCACCGATGAGCACAAGCATGGTCAATTCCCCAAAGCACCATGTAAGTTTATTTGTCAACAATGAATCTCATTGACTACTTTGTTGTGTGTAGAGTGTTACTGTGCTTCCCACTACACGCACCCAAGTTCTCACAACTGCACAGTTGGCCATGGTAGAGAAGCTGAAACATGCAAGACCTGAGCTGGCAAGGACTCATAGTTCCCGGTAAGATTTCCTATAGTCTCCTTCGTATTCCCAGTGTATTTATTTGTAAGGACTTGACTAGAAATGATGAAATGAGTGCAACTGCAGACTATCAAGTAACACCCGCTGTGGCCAAAGAGTTTGGCCACCAAGGCAAGAGCATCTTTGTAGCCATTGACAAGAGTGAGCAGGAAGAATCCACAGATGCTGAAACTGTCTTACCTGTGAAACATGTGCATCTCACAAGCTCTCTGAGCAATGAGAATGATGAATGGAATGGTTCTGTCTCCATAAAGTCAGAAGACAGATATGATGACCCTTTGCTGCTGAATCATGATTCAGATGAGCTTGTGGCAAGTACTACTGGCTCAAAGGGTGGGCAGCCTAAGGCTGGTGACCTCGATAAAGGCATGTGTGCAGTGGTTGCCTCTGCAATCTGTTACTACTATGTGACAATGCTCACTGATAGCCCTTTTCCTTCTGTGAGCCAAGAAACAACATGGGCAGTCAATGCATGGAAATGTGCATGTGCTCAGCACAAATTCAAGAAACCTCTGACTGCGAACATTCTAAAGCTTGTGAGTGCCATGTTTTGCTGTTGTGAGGTCACTGAAAATATGATCCATGTTAGATTACTACTAGAACATCACATGTTCATGGTGAATTCAAGACCAAGGCACATAACATTGTTGAGGCCACCTATGGTTTCCAGAGTGGACAAAGTGAAGAAATTCAGAAGAAGAACTGTGCACTCTTTACTGAGCTCAAAACAGGCTTGGCATTCATTTACTGTGTATGTACTAACTTTTTTCGTGCTTTATTACTAATGTGTTGCTTGTGAAGGAATGAGATGCATCTAAGTTAAAACATCAAGGGATGTATGCCAGTCCTGCAATCCAGCAAACTATCAATGAGGTCTTATTCAAGAGTCACTCTGACAATGGCATCTTTTTGGAGTGCTATTACTCACCATTCCCTCATTCCAGATTTGCACTCATGTTAATGGCGGTATGTTCCAATGACCACTGTTGAATTTTTTTTTTTGACCTCATATGTATATCTTATAGATTGAATGTGCGATTGACAAATGGAAGACAGGTACCTGCCAGAAAATAACCTTCAGAGAGGAAGACTACCATATAGTCTATGATTGGCAAATGAACTTACAGTACTTAGGACCTTTGATGAGGCAACTGCTTAGTATGGACTACTCCCAACAATTCTATGTTGGCAATAACAAATATACAATGCACTAAGTCACCACACAATCAAACTTGCTCAAGGAAAAGGAACTGTTTAGTCGGGAATCAACCAGAACAGACTAAGGAGTCTGGCTGGTGCTGCATTCATTATATACTACAGTACACATGTTCTACATGAGGCTACTTTAGAGTAAGCATGTAACTAGATCTCACAGTCATGAGAGTGATATATCTATATAAGCTTATAGTACCATGAAGCTACCATGCATCAAGCATGCACTAGCCATGAGAAGCACAGGTTATGTAATCCAGGAGGTTGCAATGAGGCAAGGCTGTGCACCATGTGTTAACCATGTGTTTGTCTAGACTATGATGTCATTGGTGATGTCATAGGCTTTGATCTTGATCACGTGACTCGATAAGATCAATGTAAGCACTAATCTAATCCAATAAGATAGACACATGCCTAGATATGATAACTCGAGTGCTTGAGACTTAGGTCAAAATGAGGGTCATAACATTCTGGAAGGTGTATTCAATGCTGGATCGTAAGTGATTGAATTGTGCTGTGACAGCACTGATTGTTTTGTTTGTAGTGCACATGCTGGCGTTGCTAAGGTTACATGGCCAGATGACCTGAAGGCAATCCCAGCCACTGCCTTCAAGGATGCAATTCATGAATATCAACAGGCAAATGGACTGCCAGTTGCTGGCATATACTCAGGTCAAGATGGGATTCAGGATGAGTATGTCGAGGATGAGAATGTTGAGCTGCATGATTCTGACAGTCAATTTGAGGGAGATTTGGTGGATGAACTCCCATGTGATGATATTATGGATGTGCCAGTGGTGATGAATGCTGATAGTTTTGAGTATGCAGCATGATTTTTTCAGTATACCCGAGTTAATTTGGTTAGTACTACAGAATTGAATAAGAGAGTTTGGAGTGCTATAACTACTATGTGTGAAGTTTTTTTATATGACCTATGGTTGTTCTCTATAATGTGCCGGTATGTCTTGTCAACATGTTGCATGGACATAAATCAGAAACTACATAGTAATGTCTCATAAAATGTGTCAGCAATATAGGCTATGTAGTGCCATGTACTCAAGGAATCTCTATAAGGCTACTCTGACAACATAGTACTATATAGCATCAGGTAGCACAATCCTTTTCCCTGATGGCCAGGTGGTCTCTAGTGATTTCGCAGCCCGGCCCGGCCTGAAGCCCCGGCTTGGGCTCGGCTTAGGGGGCTGGAGGCTTTGTGAAATCACAAGCTGGGCTCCAAGCCTGCAAAGCCCCCAAAGATGGCCTGGCCCGGCCCAAAAGCTGGGGCTTAGGCCCAGGCCACGGCTTCACACAAGATGCTGATGTCGTCAAATGATTACATTGTAGTACATAGACTAAACAATCAATTAATTTCAAGCATGTTGCCATCCCACTTGTTGTCAGTCTCCCCATCATCGTCACCATGCCCCTCAGGAGTGAGCAAGACATCCTCTTGAATGATAACCCCAGATCTTGTGCTACACTTCAAGAATTGAAGCGCCTCGACGATATCAGCCTTGAGGCAGTTGTGACACTTGCTGATGGTTATCCCTGCAGATGAAAACACCCATTCTGAGGATACAGAGCTGGCCATGATGGGGAGAAAGTCCCGCACTAGAGATCCCCATACTGGGTATCATGCGGAGTGCATTTCCCACCACTGCACAATGGTGGTGTTGCCAAGGTGTTCCTGCACGTTGAGGTAGTCATGGAAACCTTGCAGCCACGGGCATGTGGGATCACCACCATGCTTGCTGCTCTGGTTCCAGCCAATCGCACCCTCATTCTCACCATCGCTATTGTCGTCCATATCGGACCCCAAAAGGGCATCAAGCTTGGGGTGGCATGTTGTAATGTGACAGTTGTGGTCCATGGGTGTTGGCAACACCAAAACCAATAAGGCTTCAGTCACCTCAAAGACAAGACTAAAAAGGGGAAACTGTTTGGGTGGAAAATCAACCAGAACAGACTAAAGTGTCTGGCTGGTACTGGCATTGTTATATACTATGATACATGAGGCTACAATGAGGCTGCTTTAGGGCAGGTGCTTACTGATGCAATGACATAGCATGAGAGTAACTACTATATAAGTACTAAGTGTTCACACGACTGTGGGAATGAGAGTCTAGAACTATAACATGAGACTACCATGCCTTTTAGCATGCGCTAGCCTTGAGGTATGACATCATAGTGGTCTAGACTTGAGTCACGTGACATGATAAGATAAAGTTGAGCGCTTGATTGATAAGATACAATTGGCGCGCGCTTAGATAAGATAAGATAAGATAAGTTGAGCACTAAAGCTAGGTTGCAAAAGAGGGTTTGTAACAATGGGCTGTGGGGCATTGGTGTCAGAGTCATACATAGCGTAATAATGTTCCTTGTACTGTTGGATTTGTTAATCAAAGAGCATCATTAAGAAAAGGCATGCTTCGTTGCTTCACTTGCAAGTTGTTTGCCCCAATTAGCACAGATGTAGTCGAGCTTTTGATGAGGATCAAGAACTAGTGAAAACAAGTAAGCATCAGATAGCCTAGAATAGGTATTGCAGGACCACTTACTCATTGCAATAATATGTGTGTCGGACACTGCTGTACGGTCATAGTAATGGGTTATTTTTTGCACCCCTGCTTCAAGTGCTGCACTGAATTTCGTAAATTTCTTGCTCTTCATGTGCAACGACCATGCTTTGTGTGGCCTCTCCAATGCTGGGAGGACCATGTGTAGTGTTGGACCCTGCTCTGTCGAGAAAGTGTGTTGAGCATTCTCTGCAAACTAATGTGAATGGTGTTGTGTCAGTGTGTGATGTGTGATGAAAGTAACAAGAATAATGACATACCATGAGAAGGGATAAAAGCAGGCAGACATGGTCCCACTCTCCTTCCGATAGTTGGAGCCCAAGGACTTTGCGGCGCTTTTCTGAGTCGTTGCCACGTTCTTTGAATGCGAGCTGTTCAATAAAAGTGTTGACATCCTATATTAATATCAGCAAGTGTAAATACATGGGCGCCATCAGATATACTTACCTCTTTGAGTTCGAGTGCACAACTGAGCATGTTGAATGTCAAGGACCATCAGACTTTCATATCAATGGTGAGTTGCAAGGGGGGCGAGCGTGTCTGAATGGTCTTGAATAATTCTTTACATTGTGCTGATGAACGAGCCTAAGAATGCCTGTCATGTCTTCACAACTCCAATTACATGTAAGAGTACATACCTTGACAGAAATGGCGCAAATGAGGCCAATTGGGTCTCAATCCTCACTGTTGCTTGAGACAATGATATCATCAGGTTCAGGTGAGGAGGGGTTGTAGTGTTTTGATGTGCTGTATGTTGCAAGGAATGTTTGTGTTGCAAGATTGATGACATGGGCCATACAGCTGTGATAAGACATAGTCAATATATGTAGTTACAATCGGGACTGACTTACTGTGATCATTGCTTCGCTCCATCAAAGGGCTTGCCTGTCTCAGATTTCAGGAGACGTGCAAACTCTGTCATCATTGTGTCGTTGTTGCTTGCATTGTCACTTGTAACATATCCAATCTAATGGCATTGTGAGCAGATGAGTATAGCTAGCAGATTACATACCCTATGAGTAATACTGAGGCGTTTGACAGCTTTATACAGTGCCTGCCTGAGATGGACCCCATTGTGTGCGTTGTTGAGCTGGATGAATGCGATAAGGCCTGTGTGAAGGGTCCAAATGTGCAGCGCATTCTCTTCAATCCATGATGCAGTTACAGCAAAGTAACCATTGCAGTTTGAGGCCTGCCAGGCGTCGCAGGTAAGGCTGATTTGTCCTTGGACATTTTGACCCTATTGTACTACATTAGTTCAGTAACGTGTAAGGGTATGTGTACATACTGATAGATTCTTTTTCAGCAAGAGGAAATTGGTCTTGAATTTCTTGATAATCAGCTCACACACTGTGGTATGACCGGGTACCTTGATCTTGCTGGGAGTGCATGAGACAATGTTGAGCAATCATTGGAATGTCGGATGCTCCATGCAATGAATAGGCTGTAACATTGTTCATTAGTGAGTTAATGAACATTAGTGGAATCGCTTACCTGGTCTGTCACAACAAGCCACTTGATAGCAGCCTTGCGAAACGCAGAGTCAGAATATTGAACCATTGTGGCTGCTGGAACGAGTTGACTGTCAAGGGATGGTTGCCTACTGATGCCAGCGCTGGACGAGGCTTCTTCCTCTCAGCGGCGTTTGGTGTCAACAGGTAACATGGATATAAATCCATTGTCAGCAGCCCACTTACGGTATGTTTCCTCATGGGCTGCTTGCTGGTGATGCCACAGTGTAGTTATTTGGTCAACAATAGCAGCACACTTTTTGAGTTGTTTGCTAGTATAGAGGATTGATGAGAAATCAAATAATGATAAACGCACCTGCAAGTGTGACAATCTCAAACCTTCTTGTTGTCCGAGTTCAGGTACAGAGCGGAGATGTGTGCCTTGATGTCTTGAGTATGTTCTGCTCGTCCCCTCTTGGATGGCTTGTCTACATCAATGACTTGGACGTCCTTGAGGAGACCGTCAGATCCAGTAGTAAGAGCCCCATCATGGGCAGCTCTATCAACCTGTGATGTGACGCGGGCCTTTTGAAGCCCTACAAAGTGTTCAAATCAGTAATCAGATACAATTGCTGTGAACTTACTTTTCTTCTTTTTGAGTGGGCTATCAGTGTCAGATTTTGCATCAGACGTAATGGCATCAATGTCAAGGACATTCCACGTTCGTTTTGGGCCAGCCTCACCACTAGGTGCCAGTGTATTCGCTGTATTGTCACCTTCACATGGCCGTGTGGCTATCTGAGCTTTCCGGTGGGAGGAAAGCTCCAAATCAGCAGCATTCTCAGCACATGTCACACGTGCCGATGGTATGGCTGCACGTTTGGGCCGGCGAGGCTGTTCT
>JBBPMR010000817.1:0-13051 GCA_038090415.1 Rossbeevera mucosa | reverse complement strand
CGACATGATTCTGAACGACAGCAGCCTATCCGAGGACGCTAGGACCACCCTCAAAAATGTATACCACTTTACGCTGGGTGTTTCGGTGGAGGACGATGTCCGTACGGGTCCATTGAAGGAACATGTCTATTAATTATAGTACTTTTTTGTTTCATTCCATCTCCACTTCTCTAAAGTACTCAAATAATTAATTTGCTCCTACACATTTATGTCGAATGCTTTACCATGGCCAGCAGTGCCTCTTTGTCCTTGCTCGCGTCCACCAACGTCCGAAAGATGCCATCCTCGTTCTGCAAAAGCTGGTTGGGGGTGTCGAGCTCGACCTGTATAGACGTCAGGTATGAAGGTTGTGAAGGTGTCTTGATGATGGTCTACTCACGATACGCCCCGCGTCCAAGACCATCTGTTGATCACTCGTCAGCGTGACACGTTCATTCCAGGAACTACGATAAATACGCACGATGTGATCACTATCCATGACTGTTTGCAGTCTGGGTGCAATAATAAGCTGAGTGACCCCATTCATTTCTCGGAGGGTCCTGTGAATGATGGCGTCCGTCTCGTGGTCTGGAATAGCAGAAAAAAGCATTAGTTCGAGACCTCTTTCTCACCTCCAAGTATACATTTACCTACGGCAGACGAGGCTGGCAGCGCAAAACAGGAGGGGAAACTGAAATCAGCGGGATGAAAGAAAGACAAAAAAGCGGTACATACCTTCGTCGAGGACGAGCAAATTGCTCTCTCGCACCATCTCGCGCGCTAGCGCCAGGATCTGTCTCTGACCAACGGAGAAATTGGACCCTCCGACCGTGACGGGGGTGGTGAGCATGAGTTTGAACCCGTCATTGCTAACGCTGCTTGACTCTTGCAGCTCGGAAAGGCCCGCGGCCCGGTGGGAGTCGTTCAGGATCGCGTCGTCGAACTGATCAAATGGGTCGAGGTCGAGGTTCTGGTGGATCGTCCCATCGAGGAGCTCAACCTGGAGGTGGTCAAACAAACAAACAAAAGGTCGAGTCGTACGGATTGAGGAATGACGGTCAAACTCGAACGTAGAACCTCGGGATCGATGGACGAGGTGAGGATGCCATCGTAATCACCCCGCCTTCGGTGGGCAGGCAGCGTAGGAATGAGAGCGTGGGCGAGGTCTATTTTTCACGGCGGTGAGTCATGATCGAGGGAGTGAACAAGCTTTAGTAGTACCTTTCCGCTTCCAGTGCGACCGACTGAAGGCCATTTCAAGTAGTCGGTGATAAGCTGGGAGAAGAGAGTATGCACCAACACCTTCGAACTCACATTGTTCGAGCATCTCCTGAATCGCGCTCGTCGGGTCGATCTCCATCGCAGAGAGATTGTCGAACCCGTTGAATTTGGTGGCGTCCTTGGAGAACTTTTGGCCGAATGCGTCGGAGAGATTGTGTGCTGGGTCTGTAGACTAGAAATGCAAGGGTGAGAGTCGGTCGGTGGTTTCGAAGGGAAGCCCACGACGAGGAGGATGGATTCGCGACATTGTGCGAGCTGGATGGCGAGCGAGCAGGATGTGGTCGTCTTTCCCGTGTGTCGTCGATGACACCCTCGTGGACGATCTGAGCAGCGGGGGTTTACTTACCGACACCACACGGTGTCGACGTACTACAGAATAACCACTTGAGTGATTTCTGGTCCAGGATATTTTGGAGCGTGGGCAGCGTCTCCGAATCGGCCATTGTGTGGTAAATGAGAAAGTGAGGATGGACGCGCGTAGAATCTAAAGTGGGGCTAATTAAGCGACGTTCTGGTTTCTACCTTGTACCATCATCAAGCCACGTATCATGAGCGACGGCAAATTCTTATCCTTTCAAGGTATGGCCTGGTGGTTTGTGCGCAACGAGATAACCGATGACGGTGGATAGCTCTCCAACTCGCCAACGAGCAGCGAAATGCATACGGTCTTCGATACAACGACTATGCACGCTACAGAAAACATTGCGGTAACAGGACGCATCGTCTGCGATCGACGCTCAAGATGACGCATGACAAGGGCAAAGACTTCAAAAAGTTGCCGCCCTTGACGACGGATACCATCAAGGAGGGACAGTGAGTATTATCCTACAGGTTGGTCAGGATCGTCGTCAACGCGGTTGATTTCGCAGTCTGCAGCTGTTGTTATTCGAGGCCGAACGGGCGTGGGCGCACTCTCAAGATCTCGTTGCTCAATCCCTCCTTCCAGCGAATGCGGGCCACGCTGGTACGCTTCGGCATAGCGCGACGGGGCGATTCAGGCGTGCGGTACATTGGTCTACGCAACTGCTCTCACACTGTCAATCGCTTTATGGATCCACTCGTCTGAGGGCGTCTTCACTGATCCAGGTCACGGTCTACACACTCATCGTGAACGGTCGATTCCTGCGATACCGGGACGATTTCGAAGATGCGTTGATCCAGCTGAGCGTTGCGAGGAGTCTGCTGGACGAGCTTGCGAACAGGGCGGAGACGAGCAGGGACCAGGCGCTCGCGACCTTCTTTGCGGACGAAGTTGGGCCGGAGATTAGATATTGCGCCCACGAGCTCGGTCGAGAAAAGGCATATGATGTGGATGCGATCGTGAAGGAGCTTTCGGGAAAGCATCAGGGAGAGATTGTAGAAGGATGTGAAGGATTGATCGAGAGGTTTAAAGGAGAGCGGACGGGTGGTCAAGACAAAAAGAGGCTGGATACGTTAATATGGGAGGGGCAGCCAGTGCCGGTAAGAAACCCGGAGCTGGTAGATGTGTTCTTGAAAATCCAAGAGGCAGAGGGGAAGATCAGGGCCAGTCGGGACACAGGGACAAGTGGGGACCAGGGGAAGAAGAAAGGAAAAGGACTGGGATCGAAGAAGGGAGTGGCTGCATATGATGGGGTGCTTCTTGCACTGAGTGAAGCGGAAGAGGTGGCAAGAAAATTACTGGAAGCGCAACAGGTGAGGGAGTGGGGACTTCAAGGACATATGCTGAACGTGCTATAGAATGCGAACACTCCATCTGGTGGTGGAGGGGGAACACGCGACATGCAGTTCGTGCACGCTTACATTGTGTATCAATTGCTGTCGCGACGGATCGAACGAGATCTCGTTCTGGTGAACACGTTACTGGGGTCGGATGCATCAAAGGAGAAGAAGGAGCGGGTGGATGCGAGACTGTATCCGGCTGTGGTGAAGTTGCTGGAGACGGTGATCCAGAGTCTGACTCAGATGCGAAATCTGAGCATTGTGGACGAAAGTGCGGACCTCGGGAGTGCGATCGAAGCGAGATTGGCTTATACGAGAGGACGCCGGTAGGTAAAAGAGCGGCTCAGATAGGAGGTTTGTTGATGGTTGGACAGGTGCTTGTTCCTCGCAGAGTGCTACGTCGTTGTGAAAAGGTACGCTGAAGCGTTGACATTGACTCAACATGGCACGCTGCACGTACGAGAGACGCGATCGGTGCTCGGGACGCTTTGTGGTTCGTCCACGGCGCAGGGGCCGGATGGAGCGTCTGTGGATGCGCTAGACTCGAGCCTGTCGAGGGCTTCTGTGGAGACGAAGAACGAATGGTTCGTGTACAACGGGGGTGCTGTCGACGGGGGATCGAAGACGTACAAGAAGCCGTTGTTCTTCGACATTGCGCTGAATTACGTGCAACTGGACATGGAGCGACTGTCTGAACGGGCGGGCAAGGTTGCTGTGAGGGAAGAGCGGGAGACGGCGAAGTCGAGGCTGGAGGAGGTGGAACGACCAGCCACGCCGGATAGCGCGGTTGCCGGTCGGGCCGGTGGACTGGGTAGTCTACTTGGGGGGTGGTGGGGTCGAAAGTAGCTCACGTGACTGGCATGTAATAATCCCACGCCACATTTTGGTTGTGAGGTGTGTGTGTGTTTTTGACAACGACGAGGAAGAGAAGAAGGAGAGGGAACATATGGCAAGCCAGCAGATGCCAGGAGTACAGTTCACTCAACAACAGCACTTTCGTCAGTCACCAAAAGACAAGCTACAGCTCATCCTCCTCGTCCGTATTCTCCTTCTCTCTCCTACCACACCCTCACAGCGAGTCCACAGCGCGTACGCGACCTCAAGCAGGCCGGACACACTCCCGAGTCCTCACAGGAGCTCCGCAATCTCCTCACTTACCTCGCTGCATTCCAGAGCCAGCAACAGCAGGCACAGCAGCAACAGCAGCAGCACGTACAGCTCAGTCCGTCCTCCTCCTCCTCCTCCTCCTCCTCCTCCTCATCCTCAATCCGCATAGATGGTGTCCATCCCCAGACACAGCCACCCTTTCCGAACGGCCATCAGCCAGACCACCCCTTCAATGGATCCCAGCCAACCGTAACCGTCGTCCCCCCCGCCCCTGCCAGTCAGAATGTCCCCTCCTCCGTCGCCTCCGGTCCGGTGCCTGCTGCACCTCTCCCCCCGTCCACCCCGGTCTCGTTCACTCCAGACCAGATCAGCGCCCTCCGCTCACAAATAATGGCCTTCAAGCTCATCTCACGCGGCTCTCACCTCCCAGAGCATCTACAGCAGTCTATCAGACCCCACAGTTCTGTTCAGCCCGATCTCGACAAGGTCATCCCACCCACAGATATCTCAAACAAGATCGTCGACGCCGCCGTAAAGCTACAAAAGGGTGTTGTTCCACCCTCCTTTTCTGCCCCCCCTCCCCATCCTCCCCAAACAGAACAGCCCCTTCAGGACGAGCAGTCCTCATCCGTTCCCCTTCCTAACATACCGCCCTCCGATCTGCCAAAGGGCCTCCAGGACGATGCAAACTCGGGCGTTTACCCTTACAACGCCTTCCGTCTCCCTTTCACCCACCTCACCCGTCCTGCTGATGTCGATCCCACCATGTTCGCTACCCGTCTACAACGCCTTCTTATCCCTTCTTTTATGCCACCAGGTCTAGACGTACACCAGATCGTCAACGAACGGGATCGCTTCATCGAGGCTCGCATCACTCAGCGTATCACCGAACTCGAAGGCCTTGACGCCATGATCGGTGACGGCGGGTTTGACTCTCTTGCAGATGACATCTTACCTTCTGCAAACGACCAGTCCCCAGACCCTTCAATCGTTCCTTCCCATCCTGCTCCCAACGCACACGGAAAGCTCCGCGCAATGATCGAACTCAAGTCATTGCGTTTACTCGAGAAACAGCGCTCAATGCGCGCCCTCGTCGCAGAGCGTCTCATCCAGGGAACTCTCCTGCCTCTCAATCGTGCTGACTTCCGTCGCGCACGCAAACCCACCCTTCGCGATGCACGCATGACAGAACAAGCTGAACGTCGACAACGTGTCGACCGCGAGAGGCGCGCAAAACGCAAGCACGTCGAGCAGCTCGGCGTCATCTGTTCTCATGGCAGAGAAGTTATCTCTACCTGCAGACTGGCTCAGGATCGCGTCGCCCGTCTTGGAAAAGCCGTTCTCAACTTCCACTTCAACACCGAAAAGGAGGAGCAGAAACGCATCGAACGCATCTCCAAGGAGCGTCTCAAGGCTCTCAAGGCCGACGATGAAGAGGCCTATATGAAGCTCATTGATACCGCAAAGGATACGCGCATTACCCATCTCATCCGACAAACCGACGCATATCTTGATTCCCTCGCGCAGGCCGTCATGGCCCAACAGAATGAACAGGGTGGTCTGGAGTACGAATCAGAGGACGGCCCCACCAACGAGGCCACGTTTGGCGCACAGGTGCTCGAAGAAGCCCCAGAGGACAAGGGCAAGGTTGATTACTACGCCGTCGCCCACCGTATGTCCGAGAAGGTCACCAAACAGCCTTCCCTGCTTATTGGTGGCACTCTAAAGGACTACCAGCTCAAGGGCTTACAATGGATGGTAAGCTTGTACAACAACAAACTCAACGGCATTCTTGCAGACGAGATGGCGAGTGCTTTCGTCATACAATGTCTATATGCGCACTCACCTTCCATTTCAGGGTCTCGGAAAGACGATCCAGACGATCTCACTCGTCACCTTCCTCATCGAGGTGAAGAAGCAGCGTGGGCCGTATCTCGTCATCGTTCCTCTCAGTACTATGACAAACTGGTCTGGTGAATTCGCCAAGTGGGCTCCGGCGGTGAAAACAATCTCCTACAAAGGCAATCCCGCCCAGCGCCGCAATCTACAGACAGAGTTGCGCATGGGTCAATTTCAAGTCCTGCTGACCACCTATGAGTACATCATCAAGGACCGCCCGATCCTCTCCAAGATCAAATGGGTTCATATGATCATTGGTGAGTATATGTGACCGATGTTATTCCATGTGATCGGTAACGCTATGGCTAGACGAGGGACACCGCATGAAGAACACCCAAAGCAAACTCGCACAGACACTCTCCCAATACTACCACTCCCGCTTCCGCCTCATTCTTACTGGTACCCCTCTTCAAAACAACCTTCCCGAATTGTGGTCCCTGCTCAATTTTGTTTTGCCAAAGATCTTCAACTCGGTCAAGTCGTTCGATGAATGGTTCAACACGCCTTTCGCCAACTCTGGTACCGGGGACAAGATTGAGGTGAATGAAGAAGAGGCACTGCTCATTATTCGCCGTCTGCATAAAGTGCTTCGTCCGTTCCTCTTGAGAAGGTTGAAGAAGGACGTCGAGAGCGAGCTCCCTGACAAGGTTGAAAAAGTCATCAAAGTCCGAATGAGTGCTTTGCAATCACAGCTATACAGGCAGATGAAGAAGTTCAAGATGATCGCCGACGGAAAGGATTCGAAAGGGTGTGTATTTCTGTCGGTGATTAATTAATACCCACTCACCTCTCTCTGGCGCTGTTAGAAAATCCGGAGGTGTCAAGGGGCTGAGCAACGAACTCATGCAACTTCGAAAAATCTGTCAACACCCCTTCCTGTTCGATAGCGTCGAGGACAAGGTCAACCCGAGTGGACTCATCGACGACAAGCTCATTCGGTCCTCCGGAAAGCTTGAACTTCTTTCTCGCATCCTCCCCAAATTCTTTATCACGGGCCACAGAGTAAGCTTTCTCTTGCCTTCCTCCACAGAATCTCACTCGCCTGACCTCTCAGGTGCTCATCTTTTTCCAAATGACCAAGGTCATGGACATCATGGAGGATTTCCTCAAGATGATGGGCTGGAAGTACCTTCGACTCGATGGTGGTACGAAGACGGAAGAACGTGCCGGTCATGTGGCATCGTTCAACGCAAAGGACTCTGAATACAAGGTGTTCATCTTGTCCACCCGTGCTGGCGGGTTGGGGTTGAACTTACAGACCGCCGACACGGTTATCATGTATGTGGTTTTTGATTGGGTTTACTTTGTAACCGTGCTGATCGTCTTTGGGTATAGCTTTGACTCTGATTGGTGAGTACCGTTCAGCCGCTGTTTGACTGAGCGTATAGACTAACGTTATTGTAGGAATCCTCACGCTGACTTGCAGGCTCAAGATCGTGCCCATCGTATAGGCCAGACAAAGTCTGTTCGCATCCTACGTTTCATCACCGAGAAGAGCGTGGAGGAGGCAATGTATGCTCGTGCACGATATAAGCTCGACATCGACGACAAGGTCATTCAAGCTGGTCGCTTCGATAACAAGTCGACACAGGAAGAGCAGGAAGAGTTCTTGGCAAGCATCTCCTTGGTAATCAAATTATATCTGTCCTAATTTCCCCTTCCCCTCATTAGCGTTCTATCCTCGAAGCGGACCAAGAGGAAGAGAACGAAGAGGCTGGTGACATGAACGACGACGAGTTGAACGAGATGCTCACTCGTAATGATGATGAAGCGGAGATCTTCCGTGCAATGGACATAGCTCGCGAACGGGAAGCACTCGAACACTGGCGGGCTGCCGGGAACCGTGGTAAACCCCCAGCGCAACTCATGCAACTTGAGGAACTCCCGGAATGTTACCAGACTGACGAACCCTTTGAACCCAAGGAGATTGACGAAGTGTTGGAGGGTCGTGGTCAACGGCGGAGAAACGTGGTGAATTACAACGACGGATTGAGCGATGAGCAGTGGGCGATAGCCGTCGAGGATGGCGAGGACCTTCAGGAGTTGGTAGATCGGGCGAGAGAGAAGAAGGAGCGGCGGGTGACTAACAAGCTGATCAAAGAGAGCGAGACGCCCGGGCGAAGTACGCCTGCCAGTGAGACCGACGGTCGTGGCCGGAAACGGAAGGGCAAGACAAAGATGATCGAGTACGATACTCCTGCAGCCGCTGGGAAGCGGAAGCGCCCGATGAAATCCATGTCTGTGACGCCTTCGGTGAATGAGGAGGAAGAGGATGATAGGGACTCGGTACGTTGTCACTCACGCGCCTCGCGTCTTGGTAACTGATGTTTTTTCGTTACTAGAAACGGCGCAAGACGAAGGCACCGGAGGTTGCTCCCGCCATAAAGGAGAGGATGAAAAAAGCTTTCAACGAAGTTTACAAGGCGGTTCTCGCCTGTGAGGATGTAGACGGACGGAAGCGATGCGAATTATTCCGTGAACTTCCGGATAAGAGGGTATGTGTTTATTCTCCTCCTGATCAGACCAAGTAACCCACTCGAACTGTGGCAGGACTACCCCGATTATTATCATCTCATCACGCAACCCATTGCCGTTTCTGGTATTCGCAAGCGTATCACTGCCGGATATTACAAGAGTATCACGCAATTCAAGGACGACTGGAGGATCATGTTTAACAATGCGCGGACGTACAACCAAGAAGGGTCGTGGGTGTACGTCGATGCCGTAGAGATGGAGAAGGTCTTTTTGGCGACACTCGCCAAGGTGAGTGCGGGCACCGATCTCCCAGGTGCTGCACCTCTCCCAACGAGCCAACCCGCTCCGTCGACATCTGGGTCGTACGATTCCGCGTTGACGCCGATGGAGGACGAGGAACATCCTCAACGGGGTAGAGCACGGAGTGCAGGTCGGAAGCAGGTGTTGTTGAGCGATGACGATGAGTATTTGACGAATCCGAGTGACGAGGAGTGAGCGTAGGTTTATTTTTGGGACTTGTGCCCGCTCTCTCTCTCCTTGTGGTTGTATTGTCGTGTAATATTCTTTTCCTCTATTTCTAGCTTTTGTTATTTCTTTTCTTCTTTCGATTTCAAACCCCTGGTTCTGATATCCTCGAGTACCAATGCAGCTGTGGAGAAATTCAATACAGGCCTCTATGAGATACTGTGGGATCCACCACCGATGAATATTCAACGTCACTATAATTCTGATTTGAATATCACAGGAAAAATCGCTGTATCTACTGGGCCCAGCACATTGGTGTACTTATCATCCTAGTGCGGGCCGGGTCATACTGGTATCACTGATTCATACACTGTATCCACGATACCATGCAATAGCTTGTGAGTGGGGCCACGCAAATGAGACTCGGAGTCTGGAAGATGACACTATGCTTCCCGCAATTCTTTAAGACGCGCAAATCCCACTTGAGGTGGGTCATGGTCCACATTAAACACAGTATAGACCCGCTCGAGGAAATTAGTCCCGATGGTCCAGTGTTCTGGTCCAGACGGAGGGTTCAGTGCCTAGTATCACTCCTGCGGTTCAAGGTTTGAAGAATGAAAGAACTCACCAATATCCCCCTTCAAAGCTACCATTCCACTGAAACAATCGGGGGAGCCATCCTCCACTGGTCCGAGGTTGAGGTCGTCAGCAGGGATCGTAAATGGATTTCCACCAAAAGTAAGTGTCACGTCCGGGAAGCCATCGCATGGGACTATAGAACTGTCAGATGATCCGAAAATATGCATTATATATGAACCCCAATCAGAACTTACATGTGTGCCAACCGTCCACGAAAGCTTTACCGCCATGGGCCCGGTGCAAGGCCAAAATTCCAGCAGGATCACCATAGATGTAGTTGGCACCAGTGTCGATAATCGAGACCACATTTCTTACGACCAATTTTCCATTAACACGAATGCCGTCCACTATCACTGTCCAGAGTTCCTATAGTAGATGGTGAAGTGAGTACACGTCTGCGGCGCTGCTGCCAAATGTTACATTTCAGCTCACCGTGGTTTGTACATCGACAAAAGTGATGTCACCTGCGTACAGCTTTTCGTTCATTCCACCAATATACATTTCGCCTCCATCGGAGGTGAGTTTGAGTGAGAACATTGCGCCTGTAAGCTTTCCCTCATTGACGAGTGTTTCGATCAAGGGGCTAGCAGGATAACGTGATAGGGAGGAGAATGCGAGTCCCAACAGACCGTCCGAAGGGAAGACAGACTTTCTTAGGTTATCCGAGTATGTTGCTGCCGCTCCGATGGTCTGTCTGTCTGCCTGATCAAGTCGTTGGAAACCATCACGAGTATGATCAATAATGGGGTACGCACAGTGAAGCCAGCAATAGTTATATTATCACTATATTGCATACCTCCGGCATCTGCACCGTCTTTAAATCGGAGTTGAAATGGCTTACCCAAGGCCCGGGCGGTTTCAGACGAGGCAGGGTCCCAGAGGTTATCATGAGTTTTGCAGTTATCATCACCGACTGACCAAGGAAGGAAGATATCACTGGGTCGGGTTGGATAAGGGAGTAGGTGATCTTAACAAAATTGCTTACCTGGAACCGGTGTCAATCTGGACTGAGGAGGAGATTAGTTCTGCCCGGGGACATGCGGAGAACCTAACCTACCAGTGAATAATTTAGGAGGGGTACCAATCGAAATAGTACAATACCACATATCATCATCGGGATCGATAAGCAAGTCAAGACCAGCCCCACCGCCTTGTCTCCGGTTTCGGGATCCACTCCGTTCCAAAGCAAAAGTGTGACTTGTTCCTGTATCCCTCTCATCATTTTTCAACCTACGAAAAAGCGACGCGTGAGGACATGGGGTAAAAAGGATTCGGGATGGGTGCGTACGCCATGTATGATGATGCAGCGTGAGCCTTGAGTCCATCAGCATTGATGTTCTTTTCCGAGTTCAGCGATGGAGAGCGTTTGGTGAGTTGTATAGGAATTCCACGGCGTTCCCAGTCGCTAGGTCTTGGTAAAGGGGTCGAAAGGGTAAGCGTAGCAATGGCTGTGATGACTGTGAAGCAAGTGAGCATAATTCCTGGAGGAGCAACGATCCTATATCCACCTTAAATGTAACGCACCGCGGTAAATTAGTGCATCAAATTGATGAATATGAAGTAGTAGTCGGATCCAGACGGATCTGCTGACTCGCCTGAACGACGAGTCGGAGAGTTTGGCTCGTTTGCCATTCCGAACACTTACTAGCAGACTGCCTCGAACTAGAAGCCTGTTAACTTCCGAAGTCAGGCCTCCGGAGTCCGGAAAACCCTGAGTGCAGTCGAGTGTGTGCGCGCGTTCTCCGGGTTCTCCCGGCGTCAGGGTGTCGGAAGAATTGATCGGTCCCGATGGTTTCGAGCTTCTTCCCCTGGCCCTCACGGTGACCTCCAAGTATTGTTTCTGCTTCAACTACATCCACACTTTCCAGAGGTGGCAACACAAAACACAGACAGTTTCGAAAACATCAGAGCGAATTTGGCCTCTTCAGGGTCCTTATCATTGGACGAGCGAACGCTGGCAAGACAACTATTCTCCGCGCGATCTGTAACTCTACCCGAAAACCCAGAGGTCTACGATGGAGAAGAAACAAGGTGAGAAACTGATTTGGTACCTATCGATGAATTGTGTGCGAAACCGCGCGAGTAGATCAATTTGAACCAAATCGAGGGAACAACAGGGGTTTTCTACACGTTAGACCCAGCTGAGGTGCGTTCTCATCGATGTTTGCAATTAGCGTGGAATGCATGATATCGAGAACGAATTGATATTCCGGAGCAACGACAACTTTGTCTTCCATGACTCGCGAGGGTTCGAAGCCGGTTTTGAAGACGAATTCCAACGATCGAAAGACTTTATTACGGATCGTCCAAGGATAACATTTCTCAATAACCGTATTCATGCCATCTGGTATTCTTTCAAGAGCAGTGAGTAAAGTAATCATCAACTAGTGAGTACCTTACAGGTACTGTATCCCAATGGCTAAACTTGACCGGGCAATCTAGTGTTCTGAGCATTAGGGGAATGATGAAGTGCTGATATTTCCAGAGAAATATTGTAATGTAGTAGTCAATTTGTTTGCTTAGGTCAAAGTATATAAAGTCTGGTCACTCCACAAACATCATGCTATTTACTAGTTAATGAATTGTATTGTTTGAGAGACATTATGTATGGCTTGTTGGAATTAGTGATGGTAATTAAGTTACTACACTAGTCATCAACCTAGACACACACACAAGTGTCTATAGGGCAGCACTTGATTGTAACATTAAGTGTTACTCAAGTTACATTAGACTAATAAGCCTTATCTATTATATCTATGCTAATAGCATTAATAAATGTACCAGTACTGCACTATATGAAGCAGGTACTGAGAAGTGCTATCTAAAGCACATCTGACCTGCCCTAAACAAGGGATCAATACACAACCCAATTAGGAGACTATAACTACCAATCATGAAATTGATCTTCCTATTGGAAATGTGTCAAGTTATATGTGTAGATCATTGACACATTGTTATCTACCATAGGTTGATGTCACTCTGACACTGTTACTGTTACATTTCACTATTTCTTTTCTTTTCCTTTTCTTGTTCTCACTATGGACTATTGAGTCTCTGCATTCAAACCATGCTCTGACCATTCTCTTTCTTTTATGATGACTAGATACCCATTACCCACCATTCTAACTACACCACTTGCCTTAGTCATCATTTCCTCTATTACTCATCTTTATTTGTCATCATGACTCATCATGACTCATCCACAGTCACCATGACTCATCACTGATGCTGCACATTATTCATCTTCTTCCACCATGTTCTGTGGTGTTCCATTTACTTACTTAAGTGTTATGCCCTTGTACTATACAGTGGCTCAAAAAACCATCCCAATGTTTGGCCATTTTGGAGTATTCATCTCTGAACACAATACTCCTAACACTATTCCTAATGTTGTTAGTGTATCAAATGAAGTACTGACTCCTGGCTTCTCACTGACCAAATAATGAAGAGATTTAGTTAAGATTCAAAGGAATGGCAGCTATTTCAAAAGGACAGCTCATTGGGA
>JBBPMR010000816.1:0-10009 GCA_038090415.1 Rossbeevera mucosa | reverse complement strand
CACTCCACAAATCTTCGCCTTGCACCACAATGAAAGACTCCAACCTCACCATCATGCCAGACTCTGATGAACCCCAGTATTGACAGGCAAGAGTTGAGTTTGAAAATGCCATGTGGTTTTGAACAATAGCCAAAATAAGCAACAATTGCCAACATAAACAAAAAGTGCAAAGAGAGCAAAGAGAGCAAAGGAAGTGAGCATAGCAACATAGTTGAAATACTTAAAATATGTGTTGGCCCCTTATTTCAAACCCCTCCATTACTTCAATGGAAGAGGAACCAGACACAGGCTTAGTCCAATTCAAACACTCCACAGCTTTGTTCACCATTATGGAATCAAAGACCAGGCACTGGTATGTTATGTATGTTGGCACCTCAACAGAGTTTGCTAACCCAGTGGCACGGATCCAGAGTGCTCATGCTCGTGCCTTTGCAAAAGGAAGAGACTGTGCAAGCAATGCGAGTGTGCAGAGGTCAGAGACTAAGACCAGTATGTCAGAGGCCAGTTCTGTTTTGACAGACCCTAAGTGGCTAGAGAGATAATTATAGGCTTGCCAGCACGTAGACATTGTAATTTTCTTGGGAGAAAGGACTGCAAGTTCTGCAAATTGTGTCCACACTCGGCATTCATGTCACATTTCAGGCTCACTTTGAGCCTGGGGGGAACCAATAGACCCCCTAATCATGCCCATCCATCCATTACTAACTTTGAAGTGCTCAAAACTTTATCAAATTCGTTACCTGCACCTCTGGAGCTTAATGCATTGATAAGCGGACTCGACACTTTATTGGTGGCACGCACAGTGTACTTAGTGGAGGATGAGTCAGGTTCGGATCCAGTGTCACTAACGTCAGAAGAGTCGGGAGGCGTCGGGAGGTCTTGCACTTCGTGTGAGGGAGTGGTATGTCTGTGATGGATCAACAATATAAATGGCATGAGCTGCATCAGCCACGACTGGTAAGCTTTCAGAGAAACGGGGATCCAAGGAACAATAATAGAAGCAGAGACTGCCAAAGATGCAAGCAAGTAAATGACTTGTACTAGGTCATTTCATGTCCAACCCATTTCAGGCTGGGCCAAGATGGTGGCATGAGATAATACAGATCCTTGGTGTGTGTGGTGATGTGAAACTGGCTGGGTAGTAGTTAATGGTGAATTGAAGGACGAAGAAAGGATGAAGACAGCAAGAAGATATTGCTAAGGCTGTGGAACCAGAGAAGCCCTGAGGGGAACTGTAATTCCTTGCTGGCCAGAGTCAGAAGGCAAAACAGAAGCTACTGGAATGACTAGAGAAGGTACATTTGGTTGTATTTTACACAGGTGACCGCACTTACACTTTTCGCCAATGATACCCGGAGCGACCAGAGCTTCACTGCCAGTAGTGGCAGGAATGCGAGCAGCAGGGGCAACCTTGCGCTTCTCTTTCTTTAAGGCTTTGACTTTCCGTTTCTTTCTTGCGCGCTCTGAAGTATTACCATCATCTTCCCCTTCCTTATTCCCATCCTTGTTGTCGCTAGCTTCATCTGTGCCTTCGCAATCAATCTCGACCTTTTTGGGACCTCCAAACTTCTTTGTCCACTCAATTTCCCATTCTGTTAATATATGCTGGCCACTCAGGAATCCACATATAAGAGATCACAGGCCATTTTGCTTGCGTTTGAGCCTAGCTTCCTACCTCTTCAGAACACTGAAGAGAGAAAGTGAGTGACATGATGCTGACAGTGATTTCAGGGTGGATTACCAAATGTATTTGACTGCCTTTCCAAGTATGTTCACCTTGCTACCTTTTCTAGCAACCTTAACGCCATCTTTATAGCTGCAATCATCGACCTTATATTAGTTGCTCTTGCAATTCTAGTCCAGAATGTGAAGAGCTGGAACAGTGGCCTTTAGGGGTTTTGGATGCAGGCATTCAGATTAGTACAGTATCTGCATTCAATGGTTGTATGGCTTGTCTTTGGATGAGCTGACACTGAGGTGTTTATGACATGGGCCTGGGGGCCTTGGGCAGAATGAACAGGCGGTGGGAGAGGAGAGAAAGGAATGGGTTGCTGCATTTGCAAATGTGATTGGAATGGAGCTGTTAACAGCACATTGACCTGAGGAGGGAATGTAAGAATAGTGTCTGATAGCACATGGCCATTCAGCAGCAGAGGGAGTCGATGGGAATAGTATGCACCTGTGATCACTTTTAGTCCTATGGGGACTTCTGGCAAAGCATGCACACTTGGCAAGCTGGCAGAGTTGGAGGTGCTGAAGTCAGAAGAGCTTTCATCTGCAGAGGCAGAAGTAGAGCTGAGCCTGGGGGATGAGAAAGAGAAGGGGAAGGAGGAATTGAGTAGATCCAGAGGCTGAATGGGGACTGTGAATGCTGAATTTATTCCGTCAATAAAGAGAGCATTTGGATTAACAAAGATAGAGTTGAAGTCAAGGTCGACAGGGAGTGAGAAGTCGAATGGAGGGTCAGATTTATTATTATTGAGAAGCATGTAGAGTGGGTCAGAAGGGTCCAACATGAAGTTGTTATTGTCTGTGTCGGTCATGGTGGTAGAAGGAAAAGAAAGATGGTATGACTTGAGTGATATGGTACCACCAGTTCAACAATCTTGCAAAGCCATGAAGACCGACATTGATTTGCTCAGTTGTCCTCATTCTTGTTACATCGCAGATTTCAGCTACTTTGGTGGCACAGAGTCACTAACAGAGGGGAAGCACTCACCAAGGCACATTGTTGTTGAATCTCTGTCTGGCAGCGACGACGGTCGATCCCACCCAGGGCCACCTCAGGACCCTTCTGATTTTCTCTGGCTGATGACAGAGGAACCACACCACTCTTGCAGAATGGCCATTTTGAAGGCCCACCCAAGTGTTGTCAAACTCATGGGCCATGAACCTCTCACCAGATCTGTCGTCCTTGCCATTGTGTCCCTGCAACTTTTTGTGGCCATACAACTTCGGCATTCGCATTCTCATCCACTCTTATTTTAGTTCCTCTTCATTGCATATGCAGTCGGTGGTACTGTGAATCACAATCTTTTTCTTGCAATTCACGAGATTATCCACAACCTCGTGTTTAAAGGCATCAATGCTAACAAAGTGTTGGCCATCTTTACAAATATACAGTCGACTCCCTCCTAATGTATATCCCTTGGGATATGCCCAAAGGTATATGTTACAAGAGATATACGTTGAGGAAAATATATAGTATTATGTAATAACATTGTGGTGTGCACTGCATGCATTTTTTCGACGGACAAGCTAATTCTTTGTTTCTGCTGCTCCCCTTCACCTCCCAAGTAGCTTTGGCATCCATCACTGTTTGTAAAATGACATCATCTGTTGCCTCATATGTTGTGAGTCTCTGCTTCTGGGTTGAGAATGTTCAAGTTGTGTGTGAGGTCAAGGATATTGTTGTTGTTGATGATGCCCGTAAGGTAAGGGTGTGTGTATGGTCTGTATGGGGTGTGTGTGACCTCGTCATCAGCACTATGGGTGAGGAAGTGCTCATCATTGATGCTATAGGTGAGGGTGCATGTGTCTGCATGTTATCGTCATTGTCAATGATCAGGTCACACAGTGTCAGGTAATTCGGCAAGAACTGGTGTTCATGCTCTGCCACTTTTGCTTCAAGATGCTGTAAGATGGTTAGGGTTTGGTTATGTGAGCCAAAAACATATATCCATTTTCGAACACAACTTGGAGCAAAAAAGAAAGTTTTCTGTAGACAAATTATCCATTTTGGATATATTTGGGTGATTAGTAAGCAAAGTATCTGTTACTGACCAGTGCAAAGTAGTATCTGTTATGGAGTATAAGAGAGGTATCTGTTATAGGTATAAAATCCCTGCAAACCAACTCGAAATATACAGAAATGTATGCCATATGAGAGGTTATGTGTTACATGGATATACGATAGGGGGGAGTCGACTGTACCTATTGGCGCATCTTATTCTGCTTCATTCAAGGTTTGTCGCAACTTTTATTAATCTTACATCATCATTTATCTTCTCACCTTGAAAAAAAATACCATCTTGAGCATCACAAGCATCTCGGCATGGACAGCATAAATGTGGACCTTCCAACCCACTTAGAACTTCTTTGTCTTAACAACATTCTTGGAAAGACTTTCTTTGTGTGCATGTCATTTCCCCTTGCACTTTGGCCATTTCAACCATACACCCCTATGGAAGCACTTTCCAGATATTCTTTTATGCGCTGAGGCCTGGCTTTGTCTGCACGCAGACACTCACTAGATGGCACTTTATCAACCTGGTCATCCAGCTTATATTTGACTATGTCTTGGTCCAGCAATTTGGTATTACACCACTGTTGTACTTTCTGTTCTCTAGTTTCTTTGCTGGTAGTCTACACCCATGTGCCAGTCATTTCATTGCCAAACACTATGTCTGAGACAGTCTCAATCAAGAAACCTACAGCTATCATGACCTTCTCAACCTTTTGGCTTACAATGTATGTCAATTTTTTTTAGCCCTCTACATAACCAACTCTATTTGCCAGGTTGGATATCATAATGAGCATCATGACTTCCCATCCATCCCTTGGACCCATCTCCCTACTCTTCACACCCTCACATCCAAATTCTATAGCTCCATTCCATCACATCCAAGTTGGCTTATGGTCATCATCAACTTTATCTGCAATCCCAAGGTTGGCATATCTTTGCATGAGTGAAGAGATCCATGAAGAGCACTCCACTTAGTGGCCAAGTTGCACCGAGCAAGAGTTGCAATGGATCAGAAAAGGACTAAGTATTCCACACAATGACTAGGATCGTTTCCACATAAATTCAAGTATCACGAATTGGAACAATTTCATTGGAACTAACTGATGATGGCATACTATGATGGCAGTAGAGTGTCATATTTGCTTTTAGACTGCTGATGTGGCATGCAGCTCCCACCAACCTTCTCTAGTTCTGTCTTTGTGCTCATCGAGTCCATCAGGCGAAGCAACATGATCAATGTGGCTCTCAAGTCCTGACAAGCTCTAGAAGCCCACTGGGCTCTAGTGATGGGAAAGTGTTATGGCAGAATAGACACCAACAGCCTCATTGAGTGGCTGTATCTTCACAGTGCATCTGTTGCCTCAAGTGCTAAACACCCCAAAGGCAGTGTCCACTAGACAAGAAATTACTCAGACTACATTAGTGCCCCTTTCATTCCATGCACACTCCTAACAAAGTTGGCCCATCTAGTCTGTGATGCAACAGTGCTGCATGTATTGGGATCTAGATGGTGACAGTGTCATCTAGCCATCAAACACTTGGCATGGGTTTCGTGATCTCAGATTTAACATCTTGTTTTCCTTTCTGGAAATGATCGTGGTGCACGCCATGCTGTCGTTCCTGACCAGGTCAGCCGCTATCTATGGCAGTGTGCATTTCAAACCTTTGATTGTTTTCTAGCTTCCTCAAGAGCTATGTTCCTGGTCCATTTCTGTGTATCTATGTCGCAACGATTCATACCAGCAAGCACGGATCTGACTCGGGGGTGTTTGACAATGAAAGCTGTTTCGTTCCATACAAATTCGAAGATATGTGGTGCAAGATAGATCTCAGTCATTTGTCAAGTTTGGCGCAGCTGACATGACAACCTGTATGGCACAATGAATCCAAGCGGCACACCTTGCATGTCAATGAGTCTGCACAAGCTCTGGTCCTTTATGCAGGGAAATTGTGTTGCAATGGATGCATTTGGGTGGGTCGTCGGATTCCTGGAGTGGATGACGACATTTTGGCTGGTGCAACAGGACAGGATGGTAGACAAGGAGGACGTGAGGCAGTTGCTCGACAGATTGCTGTTCTTTGAGATCAGAACTGCATGATGGAGCAAGGCAGGCTGGAACAAGAGATTGGAGCTGAGCAGAGACGGTTCCATTGTTGTACTGAAGGTACTTCAGACTATTTGGGCTAGATTTGTGCCTTTATCTTATGTGTATGCAGAGCAATCTCATCGATTTAGCACACTCCATTGTGAATTTGTTACGATTCATTGTTTCCCTTTTTCTTCTCCCACTTGTTTTCACTACGGACTACAGAGTCTCTGCATTCAAACCACGCTTAGGCCATTTCTTTTCTTCTATGATGACATAATACCCCGACTCATCTACCTTAGTCATCATTTCCCTCATGACTCATCTATGCTGCGCATTATTCATCATGACTCATCCTGACTCATCGATGCTGCGCATTGCTCATTTTATTTGTAACCATTACTCATCCGCAGTATTCTGACTCATTTCACACTGCGGATTACTCATCTTCCTTCCACCATGTTCCATGGTGTTTCATCAGCTTAGTCATCTTCATTTCCCTGTACTTATATAAACCCTTCCATACCGTCCGTATTCCCTAAGCTAGATCTCCTCTGTCTATCTTGTACTTTCGTACCCTCGTCAATCTAGCCAACCTTGCTCTCCCATTTCGGGTGTCCCTCTGCGTGTCTCCGTCCTCCACTTGATTGGACGCTAGACTCGTAACACTTCACTAGATTGTGTTACAGTCGTCTCTACAATCGATAGAACGACCCCTGCGACCGTTATTCCAACGCGGTAACTCTTCGCCCCTTCGTTACTCAGAGGCTACGCTCGTCCCTACCCAGGCCAAGCGTAACAGAATTGGCTTCTTCATTCACATAACATATCTCCTAGTACATTTCAAGGCTGAATCCATGATGCTATGCCATTTGACCGTTGAGTCTGATTCTGCCAACAGTTTCAAGAACACGTTCCTGACTCAGAGCAAAAGCCTAAGGGTGTGTGTATTCCTTCCCCACTGTGAACACTTTTGAGTGTCCTCTTGGGTCTGGTTCACAAACATTAGAAAGTTTCTGAGTGTCAAACATGCAAATGAATTCACCGAGGTCCTTGACACAGAGTCAACACCTGCCACAATTTTCTTTATGACAACATAAGGGGAAGGCTTGATTCTAATCGTGAGGCTGAGGTTGTCTGCCCAGATACACTCAGCAACCATGTTGAGCAGGGAGCTGAGGGATACAGTGAGGTCAGGGAGAGGTTGAGGGAGGCTGGTAAAGAAAGTTGAGCAAGGCTGCAAGTTAACATGGATGAAGGGAGCTTGTCTATTCGGATAACACAGTGTGACTCAGTGAGCGTTCTGATTTGAGAGCAACGAACATGTTCGTCAGACTCAATATAGGAATTGGGTGTCGGAAGCAGATGGGGATCAAAATATCAATTGCAGGCTCTATGCTCCTTCCTCAGCACCCTCACAGTGACTACCAACTACTGTTTCAGTTCCATGTTCTATTCTTCAACTACTTCTACAATGGCAATACAAAATGTAGATGCAGGCAGTTTCAAAAATCTTCAGGAGAAATTTGGCCACTTCAGGATCCTTATTATTGGGCAGGTGAATGCCAGAAAGACAACTATTCTTCACACGATCTGCAACTCTACTGAAAATCTGAAGGTCTATGATGGAGAAGGAAACAAGATGTGAAACTGGTTTGATACTTATCAATAAGTTGTGTGTGAAATCACACAAGTAGATCAATTTGAACCAAGTCAAGGGAACAATGGGGGTGAGTATTGCTTGTAACACATATTGCATGTGTTGCGGATCTGCTTCACTGCACTAACATTCCCTTAGCGCCCATGATAGACGCGTGCCTTTCCTTATCTTATCTTGGCGCCCGTCCTATCTTATCTTGATCTCTTATCTTATCAGAGGTCACGTGACTTGGTCTAGCCCTTGTCACATGATACAGAGTCTAGGCCCATGACGTCACTGGTGACATCATGTGCTGACTGATGGAGTACCTCCACAGTGCCATGCCTTTACTGCATGCACTATAGGGTAGGACATATTACTTGGTCCGTGCACTTAGCCGAGTAGTATATATACAAGCCTATATCGTAGCTTACTCCCCAGTCTTGATATATTCAAGTTATACTTCTCTAGTCATTTCTAAGTCTTCACCTACTATGGCTCATCCTTAGCAATCACTACCAGCACTTCACCGTACTCCCAGTACCGCTCGTGGCTATCTTCTATCTTGGGCATGTTACACGTTCCCTAGTCTTCATGCTTATCCCTTCTCTTTAGTGCGTTCTCGCTTAGTCCCTAGTTCCACTAGTGACCCCGTTCAGCGGCTCTACTCGTGTAGTCCCTGCCTCAGCATGGAGACATGAGGTGTAATGCACATCATTAGTGTGGAATGCACAATATCGAGAATGAATTGATCTTCCAGAGCAATGCCAAATTCATCTTCCATGACTCACATGTCTTCAAAGCCAGTTCTGAGGAGGAATTCCAATGATTGAAAGAGTTCATTGCAAATCATGCAAAGACAACATTCCTGAAGAAATGGCTTCATGCAATTTGGTGTTTGTTCTAATCTAGAGCAGTGAGGAAAGTATTTTTTAACTAGTGGCTACTTTGTACAGATACTGTATCCCAATGGATAAACTTGATTGGGCAATCCAATGTTGCGAGGAAAGGTTTGTTGATGAATGTGATACTGGAAATGGTATGTTTACTTTTACTAAAGTTTCCTCAATTTTAGTGATAGCTTGTGGAGTTCCTGTTATTGTTTTGTTCACCAAATATAATGCCCTGTTGACAAGAGCCATGGCTGAACAAGCTAGTGCCAATCAAATGTTGCCATGGGAGGAAATACTATTGGGGACATGGGGTATTCATATTACCATTATAGAAAGTGAGTTATTCATAATAGTAAAAATATGAACAATCATCATTTAATGTATGCTATTTGATTCTGATGTGGGAACAGCAAGTAAGTTGTAGTTATAGATTGTGAAATAATACACTATGGTGATTCTGATGATTCATGCATCATTCTGCTCTGCAAATGACAGGATGTGAGTTGTGGATTGTGTAATAACTTAGAGTGGTGATTCTGATGATGCATGTCCATTCATCTTTCATTCTGCTGTGCAAATGACTGTTTGTGAGTTGTGGATTATGCAATGATTTAGAGTGGTGATTCTGACGATGCATGTCCATTCATCCTTCATTCTGCTATGCAAATGACAGGAGGTGAGTTGTGGATTGTGCAATAATTCAGAGTGGTGATTCTGATGATGCATGTCCATTCATCCTTCATTCTGCTGTGCAAATGACAGGAGGTGAGTTGTGGATTGTGCAATAATTGAGAGTCATGATTCTGATGATGCATGTCCATTCATTCTTCATTCAGCTCTCCAAATGACAGAGAGTGAGTTGTGGATTGTGCAATAATTCAGAGTGGTGATTCTGCTGATGCATGTCCATTTTTCCTTCATTCTGCTCTGCAATTGACAGAGAGTGGGTTGTGTATTGTGCAATAATTCAGAGCGGTGATTCTGATGATGCATATCCATTTCTCCTTCATTCTGATCTGCAAATGACAGTTTGTGAGTTTTGGATTATCAAATAATTGAGATTAGTGATTCTGATGATGCATGTCCATTCATCTGTCATTTTTCTGTGTAAATGACAGTTTGTGAGTTGTGGATTGGGCAATAATTCAGAGGGGTGATTCTAATAATGCACGTCCATTTGTCCTTCATTCTGCTCTGCAAATGACAGACAGTGAGTTGTGGATTGTGCAATAATTCAGAGTGGTGATTCTGATCATGCATGTCCATTCATCTGTCATTTTGCTGTGCAAATGACAGTTTGTGAGTTGTGGATTGGGCAATAATTGAGAGGGGTGATTCTGATGATGCATGTCCATTTGTCCTTCATTCTGCTCTGCAAATGACAGACAGTGAGTTGTGGATTGTGCAATAATTCAGAGGGGTAATGATGATACATGTCCATTCATTCTTCATGCTGCTCTGCAAATAACAGAGGGTCAGTTGTGGATTGTGCAATCATTCAGAGTGGTGATTCTGATGATACATGTTCATTTATCCTTCATTCTGCTCTGCAAATGACAGGAGGTGAGTTGTGGATTGTGCAATAATTCAGAGTGGTGATTCTGATGATGCATGTCCATTCATCCTTCATTCTGCTCTGCAAATG
>JBBPMR010000815.1:0-14349 GCA_038090415.1 Rossbeevera mucosa | reverse complement strand
CTTCGCCAAAAGGTGTCGCTGTGTTTCAATGTAAGTCGGCACATTCGGCAAGGCCTATCCCTTAGATGTCACACCAATGTCACGGCACGTGATGTTGGATGGATCCGTCTGAATGCTACCTTACGTTGACACACAAGCAAACAAGGAACGGAATGCACCCCATTGGTCGAACTTCCACAAAACATCGACAAGGAACTAACATTTGTGATTGACGTGATCGAATCCAAACACCTTCGAGATGTTGCTCTGAGTTACGTCTGGGGCACATCCCCCGTATTCAGGCATCTCACAGAGAACACGGAAGATAGGCTCACTGCGGTCCTTGCCCATCCAGCTACCATCCGAGACTCAATAACGCTGGTACGTGGTATTGGGGAGCGCTATATATGGGTAGACTCTCTTTGTATCATCCAGGATGACTTGAGGATGCAACAAGAAGAGATAACGCGGATGGCCGCAATTTATTCCAAGGCGTTGTTTACCATCATTGCTGCTGCTGGGGATAATCCAAACATGGGTCTTCCGGGTGTTGAGTTGGGATCGCGTGAACAGATGCAAAGGATGCTGAAGATAGGAGGATGTGAACTCCTGACGGTCGTGGATATCCGCAAAACACCGAATGGGATCGATGACACTATATGGGCTCAACGAGCATGGACTTTCCAAGAGCGAGTCTTATCCAATAGGATATTGGTATTCAAGTTTATTGGAGTTGTCGCTCGGCATCGCACTCGGAAGAGCGAGCTCTTGAACAAGTCCTGGGCATCGATCGGCATCACCCGTCATTCCCTCAAAGAACCTCCACTGACACACTCTCCTGGGAACACCTAGAACCATCAGACCACATGAACATCCATGACGACCTACTCAGCACTTACCGGCAGCGACGCTTGACCTATCAAACAGATCTATCTACTCAATGCGTTCAATGGTGTTTGCCAGATCCTTGGGGCACTTGAAACGGACACGTTCCTCTGGGGCTTTCCAGAGTCACTATTTTCGTACGCATTGACCTGGACTTTCACGGGCCATTCGTCGAGAAACAATGTCGTCCCATTTTCTCGAGTGACAGTTCGAAACAAACTGTCCGGGCAGCGTGGTCATGCAAAGACCCGAAAGATACTTTCCATCATGGCTGAGAGAGTAGTCACGTGCGGCCCGCAATCCAATTCTGCATCGAGAACGAGGAACATCAGCTGGTCAACATCAAAGAGCGGTCATGGGAGGATCAACCAAGTGTAGTTCGCGTGTACTCAGGCCGTGGCAGGATCACCAACCTTCCCCGCTTCTATCCCGCTCACAAGATGCCCTTCTCCGAATTGGCCAGTTACACTTCTGGACCAGTTGTGAAAACGTGGACACTATCCGAAAGTGGAGAGTCAAATGCCCCGGTCATGTGGAATACATACCGTTCCCGCCTACCGGTTATCAACTGGATCCGAGCGAAACCCATTATCATGCAGAAATCATACAACAAGACTTCATTGTTGTCGCAGCGTGCAATCCGAAGAGGTTGGTGCTTCTGGCTGTTGAATGGAAACACGGAATAGTGTACCGAGAAGGACAAACACAAGTTGGCGAGGCAGATTGGGTCGGGATAGAGAACAAGGTGTGGCAGTTAATTACACTCGGATGAGGTTTGTATTAGTAAGTAAAGTGTTGTGGTGGACCACCATGAGCCTTGCTGACTCAGCTGTCATTATCAGCTTAAAAACGACTCAGCCAGTCGTTCGTTCGTGCCATCATGGATCTCCTCGCCCTCACTTGTTGGATCCGTTCTGTAAATCATAGAAATTCCTTCCAGGTCAGGATCTCAAAAACAGAGACCGTCTCCGATCTTCAAGAGGCTATCAAAAACAAGGACCCAGCAGCTTTTCGTGACGTGGGTGCACGCGCTCTCACTCTCTACAAACCCAAGGATACCCTACGCAGACCGTATGAAGAGAATCTAACCAAATTCATCCTCTCGGAGCATGCGGAACCCTTAGAGGGGGATTATGAGTTATCAGAGGTATTCCCGGAGCCGCCACCCAGGCCAAGCATTCATATCATAGTGGGTACGTAGTAGACGCAATCCAAGCTGGTCGTCGCAATTTATTTTGGTTCTTGCTCTTCAGATACGCCATCGGAAATCGATTGTTGGTTACGAGGGTCGAATCTCAACGAAAAATGTCGAATTTCAATCCAACCTGGTGAAGGTATCGATCGATTTATAACTCGCATCAAGGACGTGTACCCTCACCTGAGGGACATAGCGAACCCTAATATACGCTTATACACGACATCTGGAGATGAGAACGAATTCCGAGAGTGTCTTAACAACAAGGGTGACGGTGAACTGCTGAAAGAGGACCCTTTGGCACTTAATTTCCTGGATGTGCCAGTCCGAGCGCCTTTACGCATTATCTTCGAAGTTGCCCTCAGTATCAGTAAGTTAACTCTATCGTCTTACTGACACCGTCTGATTCTTGCAATGACAGCGTCGACGAATCCTCCCCCGTTCTCGTACGGGGGGGTTGGAGAAGCAGATCCAATTGCAGCCGAGCGAAAAAAGTTCATCGCCCGTCGTGATAAAAAGCCACAGTCGCCATCTGAGGGTTCGAAACTTTCTGAGATTCGTTCAACGCAAGGCAATGCAAATACGCAGATATACTGTGGCCGCCCTCTTGAACCCGAAGCAGTCATTCCCGTAACTCTGCTGCATCCAGTATTTAGCCAGTTTGAAGACGACTGTCGCACCGGAACAATGACAGAAGACGATAACCAGTTCGTTCGAATGCTGCAGAAAGCCATGTCGGATATCTACCAATACGAAGATGGGCGTGTAAATGCGGTTGACGAGGTGTTTCGAAAGTTTCATATGAACCTCAACCTCGCCACCAAGGTCCATGGAACGAGGTATACGATGGACTCCAGCCTCTCTGTCCAGCGGACAAATCTTCCTCCCTACTTCATCAGCGAGTTTAAGAAAGAGATGACATCCTCAGACTCGGAGCCATATCTACAAGCTATTTTATACTACTTGGAGGCAACGAAGACGTGTGCACTTAGATGGTCAAAATCCACCTTGCCTTGTTTTCTTTTGGTAGTCGCAGGTGAGTATTTATTTTTTTAACGTCGTCAGTATTACAGTAACAAACGAAACGGATTTCTCCAGGGCCATACATGGTGTTCGCTGGTGCAGTGTGGAATGTACGACCCGTCGTACAAGTCCTTTCCACTCCCCTGGCATTCCACTACCATTCCACTGATAGCCGAACCCAGCTTACGGTGGCACGCCATATGGCCGCGTTTCGCAAAGCTCTCAGAACGCTCAAGACATATTATGAAGACTTCAACAACGGCCTTACGAAAGAGAACCAATATGACGATGAGCTCTTCCCGTATCACACTGTGTTTAAATCTCTCGAAGATGAGAGCACGCATGTCATCCGTTATATGGTACAGCTCGACGAGGGTAACAATAAGAAGAGGAGGCTCGTATTCTTCGGTACATTGGAAGGGGGCCATGGAGTTCAGATCTGCATCAAATTCACTCAACGTTACTCGAAGGAAGCTCATCTGCACTGCGCAAGCCTAGGTTTCGCACCCAAATTACGAGGATTCGAAGCTCTCCCTGGCGGTTGGTACATGGTAGTCATGGACCACCTGGCTGGCTGCGATTTACTGGCCGACTTGCCTAAGACCCAGCGGCTCCCTGGATCATTGTTGGACGACTTCGAGGTGCAGCTCAAGACACTGCACGCTCGGAAGCTGGTGCACGGAGACATACGTGACACGAACATCTTTGTTGACAAAAACAGGACGAAGCTGATGATCATCGACTTCGATTGGGCGGGGATAGAAGACGAGGTGCGATACCCACCAAACGTTAATTATGTTGGCGTACGGAGACCAGAGGATGCAAGAGATGGGTTACGTATCAGGGCAGCTCATGATATTGAGATGCTTGGTTTCATTACTGAAGAACTGGTGACGAAGAATCCATGACGACGTGTACGACAGCCTAAATACCTTATGCAATGTATAGATCATCCCTTTGGTCGTACTCTATGCACGGAGAGTCCCTTCCTATCAGTGTTTGAATATGTAGAGAAGGTCAGGAACTATGAATGATGTCTACGTTCGTCCTTGGAATCGGTGTCTTAAATTGTTGCAACTCTTGAAGTCATGCAAAGACAGCGGAAAGCAGACGACACGACGAGGCATGGTTTGATAGGACTTAAAATATTGGTTAGTTAGTTGGGCCGTACGTATAGAGGCTGCCACACTATAGCTAAGGTAGCTCTACATTCAATTCAGTATATGTACCTGCCCGGATCATGATCAAGGAAGCGGAGCTACAGCCTTGCAAATAAATATCGACTGAGGCGGACGATCTGAACACTGCAGAGTCCCTCGTAAGGAAAGTACAGTACGTTAAACTTGACAAACAGCAACCAGGTGAGTACTCGTATCGACCCCTCTCCGCCGAACGCACTGTAAGAATGCCCGCTCCCGGTCACACACATCACTTACGGCTGATTCTTGAGGCTCCCTATGTCAGAGTACGTGCCCCTGCCTTCACCTTGTCTAGATTGGCGTACGCACAAGAACGGAAATGGATCCCCCCAAAAAAAATGTTGCTGTGCTACGCTCCCAGAGGACGTGCATCTTGCATGACCACGGTCCGTAGCTTCCGGTGTGCACAGAAACCATTAATCGTGGCATTCAAGATGAGCCGCAACCATGCCTGTACTCATACAAGAGAGACATCGTAGTTCGATACGTGGTCGTGGTAGGGCTAAGTGGATCCGATACCACCTCCGGGGTAGAAAAACCGTAGGTTTGAGTTGCTTGGTCATGTCGACTTGATCAGAGTCGTATATTCCGGCATTTGTGCAGTAGAAGCGCATAAGTTGTCACGAGTCACTAGTCACAAGGCAGTCGCCGGCAGTTTTGCGTCAAGACACTCAGCGATGTCTCTGGGTCTGGCCGCCTGGACCAGGTTGCTGATCAAATGGGCGAACATGACAGCACAAACGGGTGGAAAGATTGACCTGCTCGAGGAAGGGATTGTCGACCTCTTGTAATCGACATGTACGAGGATGGTGTGTATGAGGATCGGAGGCAGAATATTATTTGGGGGGGGGGGGCCAATAGGGAGTTCGGCCACGATGCAACGAAACACACGACTAATTATTAATGACGAACAGTCAAATTGGCGATTTTGATCGCAGTAAAGATGCCATGAATGAGCTCATATCCCTCGTACTTGAGGATATCGTGGGCGTGGCCTGAGTTGGTGCGTCTAAAATTTATTTTAGAATACCTTCCTTTGGCCAAATCACCCAAGCTTGACCGGGCCCACTTTGATTGGTCCCCATCCTGGGACCCTGTAGAGCTTGTTCAGTACGTGGTTTTGCCAAGTGCTGATATACAAGACCCTTGTGTCCTTGCGATAGTGCGTTCAGGTACGTAGAGCACATCCGACGGAGCTCGTCCTCTTCCCGGAGTTCTGGCCCATGATATGCTTTTTTTTCTTTGACAGATTTTGCAATCAAAATTACTAATACTTACAACAGTCACTTATTTCGTATCTTTAAAAAACAGGTCTGATTCGCGACAGCCTCTTATACTTCACTGGCTCACCTCACCCCAAGGCGCCACTCGATCTACATAATATGTAACATTTATCACGAGATTCTATCCCAAACCGTCATTCACTACAACGACAGCGTCTAACTGCGGATCGTGATGTTCTGAAAGCATACGTCCGTCTTCACCTCGCTGCTGATACCATGCGCTTTCGTAAAGGAGAATCAAGGGTGCAGGCAAGCCCATCTACTCACACGTTGGTTTCTATTCCCTTTCCCTCAAGAATTAGTTCTCCATTGCCTTCGCCGTCCGGGTTTTTCCGTGTCACGGCACCCCGGGACAACAAGATACGTACGCCGACGAACATCAAACCAGCTACCATCGAAAGCACCTTGATAACGAAGGAAAAAATCAGCTAGGGTTACACTCTACAGAAGATAAGGTGTCCGCACTGCGCAAAAGAGGGCCGGCGCCCACCAGATATAGCGACTGGTGAGGAGCGCACCACATATGGGGGGACCTGCCATATGATAACCTCGTCAGGCCGAATGCGAAACGAGACCTAAAATATGGAGTTTTACCAACTAAGTTACCGATGCCTTATCGTACAGAGTAAACAAAGTGATCGTTCTAAAGGGTAAAGTAACAACATACCCGCAATCGCAAAGCCAACGCCCAATCTCACCCTGTTAGACCATATACCATAGGCGATCAAATAAACAAAAATCCATGATCAAAATTGCGAAGGCACGAACCCAAGTTCCGCAGGGTCGGATGTAAGCCCCAGCATAGGTGTCATCATGGCAATGTCTAGTGGAGTAAGTGCCCTATAACCTGCTCCAGTGGATGTGACACCTACTCATCCCAGAGAACAAGCCGTACAAAATCCCAAGTACAATTACACTCGGGACTGTTCCCAACCAGATCATTCCGAGAATCAGCACGCCACATATGATGGTGGTCATGATGGTTTGGTTTACTATCCCGAGGAACGGTAGCAGAAAGGCGGCTGCAATACGTCCTACTGAACTCCCCACGTTCATGTAGACCGACTATAAACTTATGTTAGTTCAATGAATTAATCCATAACTCCGCGTAGCTGACTGAGTAAAAGGAAAACCGTGTGCCAAGTCCATGTTGGAGAGTGTCGATCTGGAAATAAAAAAGGGGATATATGTATGCAGCTTGGAAGAGTGTGAACCTAGAGACTGTCAGCGTTAGTTGACAGCTTCTGAGCAGAATAGATACGTACGCCAGTATCGTCAAAAGAGATGGTGTCTCTGTGAAACACCTCTTCATCGTTTTCCAGAAATTTACGTGCGTTTTCTTTTGATGCATGGCATCATATCGAGGGCGAACAAGGACACACGATAGAAACAACAACACAGTGATAAAAGTGGCACTGATTCGCACCCCTGTCTTGAATCCCATGGGGCCATTCAACAGCTTGTTCAGCATGATGGTGTGCACGATACCACCAAGTGATGCGCCCGACGCAACGATCGACATCGCGGCCGGTCGTCGATGCTCGAAATGATGTGATAGGATGGCGAAACTCGGCACGTACATTAGTCCTTGACCGATCCCGAATCCGATGCCTTGTGCAAGGAAAATCTGGTCACCTGTAAGTTTGTTTCCAATAAAATTCATTCTTGAGCAACTACCTGGTAGTAACTCCCAGATTGTACGAGGGAGAGCATGAAGAGTGATACAGACTGCAATGCTGCACCTGTGATAAATATATGGTAGCTATCGATGATGATGAGGATTTGTGAGCCAAGAGAGGAACGAGGATAATCTCACAAATACCCATTGTCAAACAGTGGTCCACAAACGAGACCTATTGCAGTTCCAAGGAACGCGGCCAAACTGCCAATCCATCTGAGTAGCATCGGTAAGAGGTCTGACATTTGAGAAACATTCAACTCACGAAACAGCAGACGCGCTCTCGTTCTCGAGATACTGTTGGGCGTAAAAGGCTTGTTTCGTTTTCAAAATAAAAAATAAAGGTATTACACAAATGAAATCTTGCCTTGGTATACACCAAAGGAATTAGCATAGCTGCCATTTGTGTGAGACCTAGGAGCAATGGATGTTTCGAGTATCTTCCACTCACCCATAGCCACAGAATTGCGCAAGAAAACTGCGAGATTGTAAGTATGAGTATGTTCGTCTGCGGCAACTTGAACCAAAAATGGTCTTACGCTCCCAGAACTGTACACCAGGCTGCCATGCCGCCTTCCGCTATAACTGGTTTTGCAACGAAGTGAGAAGACGACGATGAATCCTCTGTGGAATTGATATTGGGTGTTGTTGAAACATTATCTGAGCGGCGTGTGTGTGTGCGAGGAAAGATCATACTCCCGAAGATGGACATGGATAAAAATCATGGCCAGCACTGGCACTATAAAGAGATGCAGCAAGGGTCTGCATGCCGATATTCTGAGTGAGGGTCTGTAGAGTTACCAATCAACGGATTTTGATTGTCATCTTGTGACTGCTAGGCCTCAGATCGGAATATCCAGCGTCTTGGTACCGGCTCCATAATACCCGATGGAGAATTGTTAACCTGGTCATCTGGAACCATTTGGGAAGCCAAAACAGTACTTGAATTTTACGTGTACAATCGATGAACGTCAGCATTCTGCACACGGAAGGGTTGAAAACGAGGCTCCGGGTCAGCGGTTAGTTTTCTCACCCAGGCCATAAATGAATTTTCATGTGGTGCAATGAGCATACCAACTTGGAGCCTTCCGGGTCGCGGGAATTTCGCTCTTTGGGAAAACAGGGGCATGGGAAATTTGGAGCGTATGTGAATATTGTTAGACAGTCGAGTGGATGCATACTAGGGCCCCGGGCGTTCATATGAGGCCTGGAGCAATTCCAACTTGAACTTCCAAGTACGGAAGCGAAATTTCGGATCCGAAACTCTATTGACGCCGGACTTGCGTCCGGACCCATACTAACACTCAACGGCACAAATTTGTTGCTGTCTCACTGCACCTGAACTCCTTCCAAGGTACCTGGTCCTGACACCAGTGAGTCAAGAATCTCATTCAATACGAAAGGGGAAAACGGCTGTATTGACCCATCACAACTCTCACCTTGACGCAATTCCCAGCTTCAAGCATACAGACACGATGTATTTACGTACATGTCTAAGACTTTGTCAGTCACAAGCTCAGGCGTTCCATCACTCGAAGGGTAATTCACATAGCCTCACCTTGATGGGTTCAAGTCGGGATACAAATTGGAAATACTGTTATATCTTTGTTCTTAGTATGTGCCCTTGTGACCTCCCGTTATCACGTCAGCATTTTCGGTGATTATCAGTTCATATCAATTTCTGGAAGCTAACGAAAAGAAGTGCAGGGATGCTATCCATCCAGGTGATGATTCTATTCTATGCGGACTGATAATACAAGACAGTAACCGTATCAAGGTTCACAATCTTCCAAGCGACGTCATGTTTTATTTCCAAGGTCGGGCTCCTCCAATATGGACTTAGCATCCCTATTTCTTTCCACCATAGGCCGCTCATTAGACTGATACTGGACCACATCAAGTT
Organism: Rossbeevera mucosa; assembly: GCA_038090415.1. Lineage (NCBI taxonomy): Eukaryota > Fungi > Basidiomycota > Agaricomycetes > Boletales > Boletaceae > Rossbeevera > Rossbeevera mucosa. Next base: position 5,204 of record JBBPMR010000815.1, on the reverse strand, counting down.
ATACCAATGCAGGGGCTTTATCGGTCAATTTACCATTCATCAGAACGATCAACTTTCAGACGACTATAATGTTTATGTAGTGGTTGTACAGGCTCGCTTTCTGCACGGTTTCTCGTCATAGCTAAACCCCATCTACTAAGTGCTTCCCTCGACTACGTTCACGCTCCGTCTTTGGACGACCAACGCTTCGGAGAGACTCGTCTAGATACCACTGATATGCAGTAATTTCTAAGGACATCAACTCAGAGCGTATTGTACACCTCTATATCATGAAGAGTATCTGATTGCGAGAAAAAAAGGCCCCACTAATTCGAGGGATTCGCTTCTACAAGAGAGTACGGTTATTTTTGCAACGACTCAAACGGAATGCTTCCTCCTTCCCACTCCATGTGTCGTACTTCATTAGACTTCCCGTATTCCACTTGATCCTGCAGGTACTCCCCAAGCGGTCGGTCCGATTTCGGTGGTGTCATCTCCCGTTCGAGCAGGCTCTTCAACACATTAAGCACCTCCGGGTACAGTTTAAAGAACGGGTAACTCTCTGTGCAAAGTCCCCGTGCCCGGATACGAAGGCATCGTGTGTCGTTTGTCGCTTGTAGAAGCCCGGGTAGGGAACGTCACCTCTTCCAGTCCTTTTTCCTTCAGACGGAGGTCAGCCACGATCGCAATGTAAGGGAGAGGATTTGAAGTTTGTTCTTGTCCATCGATGGCCGGGTCATTCCTCTGGATCTTGATCAACGCGTCGTGCTGCTTGGAGACGCGAGCCTTGTCGGATATGAAGATTTGCGATACACAATCTACGCCTTTGGGCCCAGGGGAAGCCGACTTGAAATAGATGGGAATGGCTTTATCGATGGACGGTTGACCATGACAACACTGGACAGCGCATGTTCGCTGCCAATGTCGCATCGTCAATTCGTTCAGGCTAATGCATACGTCGCCATCAGCAATGGAACGACAATGTGAAACCAAACAACTTACTTCAACTGATCCACTGGCTTCTTATCCTCTTTTCGGATAAAGGATTTCATCGAAACCCAATGAGAGAAATTGACGTAGGCGTCCTTGAATGCATCCTCGGCGTCGCCACCAGCGCCATGCTTGATTTTGCCCCAGAAGTCTTGGCCAAACAGAAACTCGAAAAACTCGATCACAGGTATCATATTGCAGTGAACCAGTTCATCATCGTCCTCAGTGCCTGTAAGACCTTGTACGTTGGCGTTCTTGTGAATCACGAAGAAATCTTTGGCAAGTAGCCAGATCAATCGGCTAACCAGCTCGCCGCATTGCCCGACATCGACCATTCCGTTGTCCACCTTGCTTTGAAAAGTATGCAGCGTAGCTGAAAGTGAGCCGTTCTATGCATCGAATAGGCAGCGACACATGACAAGATAGGTTCGGATGGGTAGGTGGTGTGACTCCAGAGGCGATCTTCGGTGGTTGTAATACAGATTCGCATGTGGCTAGCCACACTAGCTTCGACGAAACGAATAGCTTCCCGGTGACCGAACCGCTGCGCCAGGACTACCAGTACATATTTATCATTCGATCCTCGGTAGGGTCCCCCCCCCAATCAGCTTGTTTAAGACGAAAGGCAAAAGCGCAGTGGGCAGTCTCAAGTCCCATAGCGATGGCCATCTCAGCAAGCAGTTAGCACCTGTCTGAAATAAATGTATACGTGAAAGCTCACAGAGGGCGGCCGTATCGCATGACATTGTTTAGCTGCGTGACTTGATCCGGCGGAACGCTGCCGAGGGCCGGGGCGTATTGATCCCACCTTAGTTGACAAAACGGCGGGAAGATCAATTCACCATCGATTGACACTCTGGCAAAGTTAACTGCCGGGGTCGTTAGAAGAAATGGAGTAGAAGCAGAATGGGTGCCACCTGCACAGAGCTTGTGGAGATGCAAAATTGGCAACCTTTGACGTTGTCGACGCGAAAACTACCCACACTGCGTGTGGTTCGCGTGGCGCAGAATATGCTTTGATAACCCGCAAAAGTGCTGTCGAACGACGGAAGTTTCCCGGCTCATGGAGTGGATGAACCTCGTCAAGCGCGATGACAAACTTGGGCTGATGGGTGTCGGAATCAGGAAAGGCAGAGCCTAAAACTTTGGTCAATCTCTTGTAATAGTATATGCTTAATTCCGCCTCGGGGTCGCCGCTTTTGGGGTTCGAATGTCCAGACGTCCTGTCGGTGTCTGGGAACGCAATCGGAACATGGGAAGCACAGAAAACTGGTCACTGTTCACTCCCTGACCTTTGAGTGATAAAATTTCCATGGCATCCGCTGCACTATAGGCGGTCCTTTTGAGTTTGAAATCCGTTTTGATCTACCGGCTGAATTAAGTAGCCTATCACAGTAAGAGCGAGTTCACCAAGCTCACTTGCTCATATGTACTGCCTAACCGTTGGAAGAAATCGGCACGGTATGCTGAATCTAGTTGGCACATGTCCTCGTTCCAGTTCTTGACCGCTGCACTTCCATCGAGTTCCAGTCGAGCCAATAGGTCGCCTCGCATGAGCTTGAAAATCGCAGAAACAAGGCACAGCACTGGAGAGTATATTTCGCAATCTCCGGTGATGATTGACGCGGGAGTATTGTCGCGAAGCGGAAATCCAGACTTGTCCGATTGAGGCCGGAGGTTAATGTATAACAGCAAGACGCCCTTTTTGCGACCAAGCTATGGGTGTCAGGTGAATATTAGATTAGAAGGTTAGATGATAGATAAGATAGAGCACCTCTAATATAACGCGCGTCTTTCCCGTACCTGAACTTTGGACGATTGAACAAAATTTCGCGTAATATTGACGCTCCTCCGATTCATCCAAATAATACCGATGACTCCGCTCGAGATATTCATAGAAAGCATCGACCGCAATTCCTTGATATGGTCGCGCCAACGCAGACAGTAGTCCCTGTTTTTCACTTTCACTGAGGCCGGAAGAAAGCTTGGGGTCAGAGGAGACAGTGGGTTTGGCACGAAGGATTTCTGTGCGGTGGATCACGATAAGCGTGGATGTAAATCGCCACGAATGAAGAAGAGAGACGCACGAAGCCCTCGGATCTTGGCGAGTGACTTGTGTTCCGAGTTCCAAGCTTCGATGAGATCATTTCGCAATGTTTCGTGAGTATCGAACAGGCTCTTTGCGGCGTTGAATTCCATGTACTTTTTGTCCAAAGTATCATTTGAGTTATTGATGATAGCATTGAGAAGCATAAACAGTTGAACTTCTTGCCAAGCAGTTTGACTGGATCCTTCATCGGGCAAAGCACCTCGGACTGCCTGCACCACCCTATTGTCCATATTCTCGTCGTCAATGTGTCCTTGAAACAGAGGGGAAATGAAATAGTATTGGATCAAACTATTCCACGCATCTGCAAACTTCACAATTACTACAGAGCACTATGTAGCTTATATAGTCCGGTAGCAGCTGTAGGCTTCTCCCCAATATGTAGTGCTATATAGCAGAGGGAGTTAACCTTGTAGTCCTCTGTATTACTATATAGTAGCTCATTATTTACCTTGTGATACATAGTGGGCCTCGAACCACCCCCTTGGTTACTACAGGTTACTATGTAGCACTTTGTGATGCTACATATAATTCACAACTTCACATTGCACAATATAGAGAGAACAACACTAGCATTAAATCACAACCCTACTACTAAACCCTACTACTAAACACTGCTACCCAACGTGGTGCTAGTTGCGCTGGTGCTGGCGTCGTCGTCGTCGCGTCATCGTCAACATTGTGTTGAATGAACAGTAGTTCGTTCCACAATTAGTAGTATATTATGTAATCACATGTATATATATTCGAACTCCACATCTGAGTTCCAATAGCATCTTGTACTCAAACCAATACGTGCTAACCTCAACCTCGTCTGAACCTTCCTAGTGAGTCTAGCCCTTTGTTAGATAGCTTCACAACTACAGTCGCTGCCGTATGGCGCGCTGTAAGTTCATCAGGTTATGAGCCCTGGTAGCCAAAGCGGTACCTCGCGCCTTTATGGCTGCAGTACCTGCTAGCTCCAGAAGGTTCACTGCTGCGCGGAAACGCTGCATGCAGAGGTTGCAACCTGCACCATTGCGCTTCACTGCTGCATGGTTTCGTACCTCCGGAAAGGGGAAACTATGTCAGTTCGTTACGCTGACTTGTTCGCGTTTATAGAACAAACAATGTCTTCCTCCTCCTCGATCTCAATCCCCATTTTCACTGGTGCCAACTGGTCCACCTGGTGGCCCCTCATGTCTTCCTATATCAAATCCACTGGCTCCGCCTGGGTCCTCCTTATGGACGAACCCACTCTTGAAGACGACGCCGACAATGATGCCAGGAACTACTGGATCAACTGGAACAAGGCCAATGACACTATCACGGGCACGATCAAGTTATACCTCTCCGAATCCCTTAGACAAAAACACTTCACGGAGAACAACGCTGCCGCCCTCGTCCTCCTCCTCAAAGAGGAATACGACGTCCCCGGTATCACTGGGGCTTTTGCACTCTTCAAAGAGCTGCTCGAGGCTAAAGTCGCCAACTCCTCTCACCCCGCCCCCTCTATCAATAAAATCCAGAATCTTTTCTCCCGACTCGACGCTGCGGGGTATGAGCTTTCCGAGAAAGTCGAAGCTATGCTCCTGCTCGCCAAGCTCCCCCCATCCATGGATGTAGTCGCGCAGATGATTGCGCAGAAGAAGGATAGCGCCGGAAAGCTCGTAGACCCAACCGTCTCCGACATTCGGCAGGCTGCGATCCTATCTTGGGATCAGCGCCAGATGAAGGACGTCCCGAAGGCCCCTCAGGCCCACAAGATCAGCGCTGTCAAGCGCAAAGGTGACGACCCCAAGTTCGAAGAGCAGCAGTCAAACGACGACAGCGCTAAAAAGAACAAGGGACGACGAGGCAAGCGTGGTGGCAAGAAACGCCAGGAGGAATCAAACTCCACCACGGAACATACTCATGAAGACAATCATGACCATGATCACGCCCACATCGCCTCCATCGCCTACACCTCTGGTCCTGAGCCTTTCCCGGACCCTCGCGCCCTTGCCAACCGTCCTGCCCAATTATATCAAGGGCACCAAGGCCCGCCTGCTTGTACTCAGATACAGCAGGCGTTTTCTCTTGCTCACAGGCTTGAGATACCGCCCTCGATCGAGACCATCCGTTCTCTCGATGCAGGACTCACAAGGCA
>JBBPMR010000814.1:932-14358 GCA_038090415.1 Rossbeevera mucosa | reverse complement strand
TTTCATGTACACTTAGTCATCCACAGCTTCTTACTGTCCCTTACTGCAGATTACCTACTCATTCCACAGCTTTCTATAGTGTTCCATGACACCACTTTTATTCAACCAATCATAGTCATTCTTATTGTTCCTTTTCCCTATTTATAAGCAACTCCACATCGCTCTTCTTTTTCTCTAACCTTGACCTCCTTGAGTATCCTTCTAGATACATCTTGGAATATATCCTTTGCTCCTTGAACCCTCTGTGTGACCTCATCCTGCACTTGAAAGGATGCTTCAACCTCTGAGCTTTTAACCCAGCTTCATAGATTGTCTTTGTCACTCCCAGCACTCAGTCTTTGATCTTCCGACCCTCAAAGAACCTGTTATGTTTCATTGTTTCTTTTCTTTCTTCCGCTTGTTCTTACTACGGACTACCAAGTCTCTGCATTTGAACCACACTTAGGCCTTTCTTTTTCTTTATGATGACATAATACCCATGACTCATCACTCTACCTTAGTTATCATTTCCCTCATGACTCATTCTGACTTTGTCATCATGACTCATGCTGATGCATCTGCAGTCATGCTGACTCATTTCATTTGTAACCATTACTTATCTGCAGTCATTCTGACTCATCTTTAGTACTGCGGATTACTCATCTTCCTTCCACCATGTTCCATGGTGTTCCATCAGCTTAGTCACCTTCATTTCCCTTGTAGTATATAAACCCTTCCATACCCTTCATATTCCCTAAGCTAGATCTCCTCTGTACTCTCGTACTTCTGCCAATCTAGTCCTCCCTTGTCCTTCCCTTCACCGGGTGAATCTCTGCGAGTCTTCGTCCTACTCTTGACTGGACGCTTGACTAGTAACACTCCATTTGATTGTGTTACAGTCACTTCGACCTTCGATTGAACGACACCTGTGACTGCCACCTCAAAGTGGTATCCTTCATCCTCGTCTATCATTGAGACCATTGATCTCTCCGATACCCTCGTCTCTTAGTCGTCTTCTTCGACAAACACTCAGTCCATCTAGCTCCAACAGAGGCGACGCTCGTTCCTACCTGGACCAAGTGTAACAAAAGATCTAGATTCTCTCTTACAGTCACCATCACTGTGAACCGCCCACCATTTCCCGCCCACCTAGGAACCCTGAGCCCCGTCGTTTGAGATGACAACCCTCTGCCCTATACCCCATTGAAACCTCGCTGGAACCCTCTACCCACTCCAGCCTCGAAGAAGACCATGTGGAGCCTGATGTCCTCATTCCTTCCCCCGAAGACGAGGATCAAATGCTGTCCTTGTCCCTCCACTTGCGGACTGCCCTTACCCTACCCCCCGATCCCACTCCTCTTTCTCCCACTCCCATCCAACCGCCCCCCATGTCCAAACCCACTGAGCTCCGCATCGCCTCCCCCGAACACTATGATGGCTTTTATGCCAAAGCCATGCCCTGGCTCACTTCGGTTAACTTCTATCTGGAGGTTAACAAAGATGTATACTCCTCTGATGCGAAGAAAATTGCATTCGCCCTCTCGTTCATGACCAAGGGGTCTGCCTTCACTTGGGCCCAAACCTTTCGACAGAATTCCATTGACGATGATGGAACCATCACCATGGGGACTTTCAAGGACTTCATTAAGCTCTTTAAAGCCGCCTTCAAACACCATGACTCCATCAACAATGCCATTGCCTGGCTCTCCACCAAGCAGATGGTCCAAAAGAAGAAAGGAGGGTCGTATGAACCCTCTCTTACCGAATATGTCACCATGTTCCACAACAATGTTGCTCAAGCTGAAATCGTCGACCCCAACGTTCTCATCTCCTACTTCAGAGCCGGAATCCCACCTGTGCTCACTCGCCGAATCTACTCCATGAATATGGTACCCAAGACCATTGACGAATGGTACCAATGCGCCACCCAATACCAGGCCCAATGGGACACTGCCAACCTCGTCATCTCTCGCTCCCACAATCCCCTTCACAATCCCACCTCCTTTTCCCACTTGTCTTCTGCCCCTACTCATGACCCTAACGCTATGGACGTCGATGTTATCAAAGTTGGGAAGCTCACCCCTGAAGAGCGCAAATGTTGCATTGAGAAGAATCTCTGCTTCCACTGCCGCAAACCAGGACATGCCTCTTCCTCCTGCCCCAACTTCGCACCCATGTTCCAACCTCCTAAAAAGAAGGTTCAGCATGTCGAAAAAAATCTCCCTAGACTCGAAGAAGTAGAGGATGATGACGATGATGAAGACACCATTGGAAGAGTTTGCTTTTCCACTCCTGCTACCAAGTGGGATTTTTGAAACGGAGACCTCGTTCAATGCAAGGATCTCCTAGTGCTACATGTGCCCCTGTAATAGTATCTCAATCTGCTAAATCCATGCGCATCCCCCTGCAGTTGATCATACCATCGCACACTATGAAAGTCGTTGACACCCACACTCTTGTTGACAGCAGTGCAGACATCTCCTGCATCGACTGGCAGTTCATCCGCAAACATCACCTACCCACTGACACCCTCAACACCCCCATCTTGGTCCGAAACGTTGACCAATCCTCAAACAAGAACGGCGAAATCCGTCGCTCTTGTACCCTCTATGTCAACATCAAAGGGGTCTCCCAAAAAGTCCTCTTCTTTGTCATGTCCTGTGGCAAGGAAAATCTCATCCTTGGCCTCCCCTGGCTCCACTCCACAAACCCATCCATAGACTGGAAATCCCAGACCCTCACCATCAACAAGTCCTGCGATCAATCCAAGGATTTGTACTCTGCCTACATGGCTGACTCACATCGCCACGACTCCATCTTCCGACCTCCATCTCCCACCCCATTCAAACTCCCTCATCACACCACCATCAAACCAAGCGCCCAAGGTCGATTTCACTCGTATGTTGATTCTGCCACTTCAGAAGACTATATTCTCCAGGCTAAAGAAAATCGAACCATCAACCGCATCATCTGTGGTGTTTGTTGCTTTGCCCCCCTGGGATCCCCTGTATGCACCAAGCTCACCTCCACAACAGAACTTGCTATGGCGGCCAAAAAAGTGAAACCACCTCCTGTCCTTTCTTCCGAATATGCGGAATACACATCAGTCTTTTCAGAAGATACCATGGATCACGTTCCCCCTTTGCGCCCCTATGACCATGAGATCAACCTCAATGAGTCCTTCGTCCCAAAGATTGGGAAACTCTATCCTCTATCCCCGGAAGAATGCAAAGCTACTGACGACTTCCTTGAGGAAAACCTTCGCTCCAGGAAAATCCGCCCCTCGAATTCTCCTCAGGCCTCCCCCTTTTTCTTTGTAAAGAAGAAGGATGGCAAACTTCGTCCTTGCCAAGATTACAGATATGTCAATGAACACACCGTTCGTGACACATACCCCCTCCCGCTCATCTCCGACCTCGTCGACAAACTCAAGGACGCCAAGGTCTTTACCAAGTTCGATGTTTGCTGGGGATACAACAACGTCCGCATCAAGGACAGACACCAATGGAAAGCTGCATTCATCACGCATAAAGGTCTCTATGAACCGACAGTCATGTTCTTTGGCCTCTGCAACTCCCCTGCCACCTTCCAGCAATTTATCAATGACTTGTTCCAAGATATGATCGCCGAAGGATGGCTCATCATCTATATGGATGACCTCCTGATATTCTCCCCAGACGACGCTACCCACACGGAGTGTACCAAATGTGTCCTCCAAAGGATGCAAGAACTCGACCGTCGCCTTCGATTATTCAAATGTAACTTTGCGACCAAAGAGGTCGAATACCTTGGCATGATCGTCCAACCTGGACAGATTGCTATGGATCCTGTTAAACTCGATGGCATCACCTCCTGGCCCACCCCCACTAAGGTCAAAGAAGTTTGCTCATTCCTTGGCTTTGCAAATTTCTACCGCCGATTTATACCGGACTACTCCACTGTCGCTCGCCCTCTCTTGGATCTCACCAAGAAAAACCTCACCTGGTCTTGGACTCCCACCTGTGAACAGGCATTCCAATCATTGAAAAACCTCTTCCTCTCGAAACCCATCCTTCGACTCCCTGATCTCTCCGCCCCTTTCGCCATCGCCACCGATGCCTCCAAGTATGCCACCAGAGCCATCCTCCTCCAAACCGATTCCAACGGTGACTGGCACCCCTGTTCCTACCTTTCTCAGACGTTCTCTGCAGCAGAACGTAACTACGACATTTATGATCGTGAACTTCTTGCTATCATCTGTGCCCTTAAGACATGGAGACATTACCTCCATGGTTTCCCCTTCCTGGTACAGGTCTTTACTGACCACAAAAACCTTACCTACTTCCGTCAGGTGCAACATTTAAACTGCCGACAAGCTCGTTGGCTCCTTGACCTCTCTGATTTCGATCTCAAGATTGTACATGTCACCAGCAAACTTCTCGCTGGTCCTGATGCCCTCTCCCACAGATCTGATCTCTGCCCTGATGTCCCTGACAATGATAACACCATCCTTCTTTCCAATTCCCTCTTTGTCTGTCTCATCGATGGGACCTTGGCCAAACACATCTCCTCCTCCTCAAAAGACGATCCCCTCGTTTTGCAGGCCCTCCAAGCATTGGATGGTAAAATCCCACCTGCATTTCAGTCTCGTCTTGCCGACTGGAAGTCTGAGGCAGGTGTGCTCTCCTATAAAGGTCGTGTCTATATTCCCCTGGATGATTCCCTCTGCTGTTCTATCCTTGAACATTGTCATGATCATCTCACTGCTGGTCATCCCAGATATTTGAAAACTCGTCAGCTTGTCTCTGCTGAGTTCTGGTGGCCCGGCCTTCCTCAATACATGCGAAAGTATGTAGAAGGCTGCGCTCTTTGCCAACAGAACAAGGCAAACACCCACCCTACTGTTCCCCCTCTCGCCCCAATCAAATCTTCCTGTTCTCGTCCCTTCCAGCAGGTGTCTTGTGACCTCATCACTGACCTCCCTGCCTCCTTTGGCTTTGACTCTCTCTTGGTCGTGGTCAACCATGGGCTTAGTAAGGGGGTAATTCTCTGCCCCACAAAGAAAACCATCACCGCCGAAGGGATTGCCTCCCTCTTCTTCCACAAAGACTATACCCGCTTTGGACTCTACGACAAAATTATCTCCGATCGTGGTCCTCAATTCGCCTCTGCCTTTGCCCGAGAACTTGGACACCTCTTGGGCTATAACCTCTCATTGTCCGCTGCCTATCACCCGCAATCAGATGGAGAAACGGAACGAGTCAACCAAGAAGTGGAGACTTATCTCCGTATCTTCTGTGAAAGCAACCCCACCTTGTGGTCTAATTTAATCTCCCATGCTGAATTCACACACAATCACTGCCCTCACTCCGTTACCAACAAATCCCCGTTTTCCTTGATCCTCGGCTTCGAAAAGAAAAATAATTGAATTGAAAGCGCTCACAGATGACCTGTCCTCCTCATCTCCATCCCCATTGTGTCCTCATCTTCATGGTGCTGTTGTCATGTCATCGTTCATATCTGTTTGTCGAATTATCATGTTCATCACTGCATGGTGATCGGATTGTGGTAACAGTGGTTAATGCATGGACAGGAACATGGCTGAACAAGAGGGAAAAGAAAAATAAACCAAAGAAAATATAAATAGAAAAGAGGCAGTGAAAGCACTCACAGATGACCAGTCTGCTTGATGATGACCAGGTTTGTCATGGGTTAGGGGCACAGGTTCCCGCAGGTCACTGGTCACCTGTGCTTCTCTGAAATTATAGTAAGTATGACCATGGACCGAACCACCCACTTCTATTGAGCCATGCAAAGAGAAGAGGAACAATGTGGGTCAATGGAGTTGCGAATGGATTTGCAGGAGGTGGAAGGCATCAAATTCTATGTGCACCTTAATTACTGCATCTAGGGTATGGCACAGTGCGGGTGCAGGTCAGCCTCACCAATACCCAAACCCAGACTCTAACTGCAGGTACACAGCTAATGTGCGTCTGGCATCATCATCACACCACCATTGTTCACATTCATGATCAATGCCATGTTGTTTTACCATTCAAGTTGTTGGTAACAACGAGAGCAGCGTGCAGGAGCAACTGCACAATGGGCACTGCACATCAGGTGGTTACTTCATAGCACACTGGATGAAATGATGGGGGGACAGGGATGTGTATGTACATGGGAAGGAGTTGGGGATGAGAATAGCGGGCATCAAGGTTGCAAAAAGGGTTGGTGGTGGTGAGATTGGGAAGGTGAGGGCAAATACACACCATGCGAGCAAGGATGAGGGCAGGTGCACATGTGTGTGGGTGCGCACACCCAAGGAACGCTTCCAATGTGTCATTTTCCCTTGTCTGATGGCAGCTGGGTAAGTATTATGAGCATCCAAAGGTGTACAGAGGGGAACTTGCAGAATCGGCGACATCATGAACAGCAGCTTGTCAAGGCGCTTGTTCAACCAGTCATCATCTACTCAAAGAGTTCACTAAGTCTTATGCTTCAATGTCACCAAATAAATATGTCTCCCGGAAAGGTTTGTCCAGTGCCGTGTCTTTGGATGTTTCATACATCATAGATGTGTTGAAACTCTTCCTGTGCCACCATAGAATGCTTGTTGCTTGATGGAAATGCATTTGGCAATGCACCAAAAAGTACTCATTGAATTGCTGGTGTCAAAGTCAATATCATCCAGCCCCCAGATAACATCGGTTGAACTCAACTCAAGATCATGCTTAGTACATCCATGACAGTGATATGTTCCTGGCTTGAGACACATCCTTGCCACCTCCGAAGGCAACTCATGACTGTGATGAATGCAGTTCCAGAAGTGGTACCAGCAAACCAGACTTCCTTGATGTTGCCAGATTTATTGTCATTGTCGCGAGTGTATCAACAGGTTGAACATCAAGGGCATCGAAGTTGAAGTTGAAAGTCATTTTTTGTGAAAATACTGTGGCATGAATTTAACCCTACGGAGCAAGCATGTCGGATATAACATGCAGGCGAAGATGTTGGAATCAAGATATCCCCTCTTATAAGTCCTATAAACAAGACTGAATCCCTAAACAAGACCAGTTTCAGGCATAGTTCGACTGAGCAGAGAATGTAGCAAAATTACCATGCTTGGATGAAATGGACTGTTCAAGTTCCAGCAACACATTTTCTTGGATTTGCTAGTGATATGCCTTACCTTGGGCTTCCCTGGTCAAATTGCTTCATAGTATTCGTTGTTACGCTTGGTCTGGGTAGGAACGAGCGTAGCCTCTGTGAAACAAGGGTTCAAGGTATTGTCAACAAGGGGGTGGCCTAGGGATAGGTATTACCGAGATTGAGGGTCATGGTGAGCGAAGGTCAAGGGGTACCGCTTTGATGTGGCAATCACAAATGTCATTCGATTGAATGTCGAAGCGACTATAACACAATCAAGCGGAGTGTTATAAGTCAAGCATCCAGTCAAGAGTAGGACGAAGACTCTCAGAGGTTCACCCGATGAAGGGAAGACTACAGTGGGCTAGATTGGCAAGAAGTATGAGAGTACAGAGGAGATCTAGCTTGGAGAATACAGTATGTATGGTGGGGTTTATATAGTACAGAGGCATACTGCTTAAGTAAGCAAATGAAACACCATGAAACATGGTGGAAGAAGATGAGTAATAATGCGCAGCATCGATGAGTCATAATGAGTCATGATGAGTAAGACGCAGCATCGATGAGTCAGAGTGAGTCACGATGACAAATGAAGATGAGTAATGGAGGAAATGATGACTAAGGCAAGTGAGGTAAGCAAGGATGGGGTTAAGGGTATGAGTCATCATAGAAGAAAAGAAAGAGTCTAAGCGTGGTTTGAACGCAGTGACTTGGTAGTCTGTAGTGAGAACAAGTGAGAAGAAAAGAAAAGAAACAACAAAATGTAATATTCATAGGCCCTACCATTTCATCTACATAGAATATATTTGAGATGCTGAACAACTAGTCACATGGCGATCTATTCCCCAGTTGATGTCCTTATTAACCCAATCTAGAGACATATTTAGATTTACAGAATGATGAAGGCAACAGTTGGTCCCATACCTCATGTATGATCCCACCAGAGCCTGGACTTTGTATTCCCCTCTAAAGAACTCTAAGGCAGGTTCATCAACTATGCAAACTGTCAAAGAAAGCCTGACATACCAAAGAGGAACATCTGATTCTCTTATTCTTACTTTTCTGCTTGCCATCCAAATGCGGCTTCGATATTTATATTTACACTCCTGTCATGGAACAGCATGTTTCAATGGAAGGTAGATGGATGATAAGAGATGCAAACCATGCAACTGTTGGCAACAACCAAAACCAATACTGGTAAGGCACTAAGTCACCACACAATACTAAGGACTCAAGAAACAAGGAGATGTTTAGGCTGGAAATCAAACAGAACAGACTGGAGTGTCTGGCTGGTACTGGCATTGTTATATACTACAATACATGAGGTTACAATGAGGCAGCTTTAGGGCCGGTGCTTACTGATCCTATGACGTATCATGAGACTATCTACTATATAAGTGCTAAGTGTTCACACACTTATGGGAATGATGGTCTAGAGCTACAACATGAGGCTACCATGCCTTTAGCATGCACTAGCCATGAGGTATGACATCATAGTGGTCTAGACCTGTGTCATGTGACATGATAATATATAGATTGGGCGCTTGCTGATTAGATGAGATTGGCGCGCGCTTAGATAAGATAAGATAAGATAACATGAGCACTAAAGCTAGGTTGCAAAAGAGGGTTTATAACAGCAACTGCCATGTCGAATGTGTTGAAGACCACTTCCTTCGTATGGTTTATAAGGGCTTGCGATCTTGTACACGTCCTAATCCTGCTGGAATAATAATAAGAAAGCTACTTTTTCTTGGTTGTTTCCAGATCAAATAACATTGAATAGTTTCATGATATTCTAACCATTATAGTGAGCCCAGAAAGATGCACAAGACAGAGAGACTAAACAAACACTCTGACTGGATTGACATGTCATCAATGTAGATGATGAGATTTTTTCCAGTTGATAACTGGTTCGCTCATTGGCATCTTGACATCCTTGATAGGAGGTGGGCAAGAGGAATCAGTAGTTTCTGTGGCCATAACAAGAGTTGGGCTGAACCGTGTTGCACAAGAAAGAAAAAAGGCAGCAAACGGCATTGTGAATGGGGGCTATTATGACTAGATGTCTGCCTGTTGACAAGCTGAATTTCATCTGTGATAATCGTCTGCATGTTCCTCCTTTGTGTTACGTTTCATTGTTTCTTTTCTCTTTTCTTGCTTGTTCTCACCACAGACTACTGAGTCTCTGTGTTTGAACCACGCTCTGACCATTTCTTTTCTCTATGATGACCAATACCCTTAACCCCATTCTGGCTTACCTCACTTGCCTTAGTCATCATTCCCTCCATGACTCATTCTCGTTTGTCATGCTGACACATCTGCAGTCACGCTGACTCATTTCCTTTGTAAACATTACTAATCTGCAGTTATTCTCACTCATCTTCATTACTACAGATTACTCATCATCCTTCCACCATATTCTATGGTGTTCCATCTGCTTAGTCAGCATTCTTCCCTTGTACTATATAAACCCTTCCATACCCTTCGTATTCTCTAAGCTAGATCTCCTCTGTATCTCCTTGTACTTCAGAACCCTTTGCAATCTAGCCCATTCTCTGTCAACCCCTCCGTGGGAAGAACCTCTGCGAGTCTTTATCCTCCTCTTGACTGGACGCTTGACTAGTAACACTTCACTCAATTGTGTTACAGTTGCTTCAACATTCGATTGGACGACATCCGCAACCACCACTTCAAAGTGGTATCCGTCAACCCTCGCTCATCGTGACCCTTGATCTTGGTGATACCTTGCCCTTTGATTGTCCATCTTGACAATACCTTGAACCCTCTGTTTTACAAAGGCTGCACTCGTTCCTACCTGGACCAAGTGTAACACTCTGATGCTTCAACATGTGTCCCCATCACACGCACATCAGTGCCTGTTGAGTACAAGTATTCCACTGGCATGCCCTGCCCGCTAGGACCATGTGTGAGCGCAAGTGGACTTCAACATTCAACTGCCACCCCATGCCTCCCACACTCAAGTTTGAACCAAACCATCACATAGATGCATATGTCTACTGGCAAGCTCCAGTCGAGTCTTCTGATGACCCCACCAAAAGAAACATTGCCCAGCTCTAGGTTGTCCATACCCAACAGGGTCCAGTCTAACAGCCCCTTACCAACTTCCTCACCACCTACCTACAACAAGCTGTATGCTTCCCCACCTACTTCATCGCTATCTGTTGCAAACGAGCTGAATTCTCAGAAGCGAACTTATTTTGATTTTACAATGCCTTTAGACGGAATGATGGACAAGTTATCTTTGCTACCTTCACCTCACAAAAAGCTCAAAAGGGTATTAACCATGGTGAGAATTTTTATTGATGATATGGATGTCATCTTGAGTTGTGCAATCCAGGAGTCTGCAATGGTGTCACAAGAGGTGGAAAGGATTCATGCCCTTCACATGTTGAAACTTGCGAGAGCAAGCCAGGACACCTTCGCGGCCCACTTACAGTTTTATCACCTCCGCATCAAGGAGCTTGACATTATGCGAGTCTGCAATGGTGTCACAAGAGGTGGAAAGGATTCACGCCCTTCACATGTTGGAACTTGCGAGAGCAAGCCAGGACACCTTCACAGCCCACTTACAGTTTTATCACCTCCGCATCAAGGAGCTTGACATTATGCGAGTTGTTGCTATAGACAGATGCGATCAGGCCGAAGTGTTCCTTCAGAAAGCAGATTGGCAAATTGGTGAGATCAAACATATTCTCAATAGTGAAGGGATAGGTCTGCTTGAAGAACATATGTCTTTGTTTGGGCCATGTGGGAGAGAGTCTGCTGGTAGTGATCATGATGCCCATGTAGTTTCAAATATTTCAGTCTCAAGTTCCTATAGTAATGTGGACTCTTGAGTTTTGTTCACCTCGGATGGCTGTAAAGAGAGCACATCAGCTGCATGTCCTGCCCTGTTGGGAATAGTCTCAGCGCATCTCCAGATAGACATAGCGAAAACAGTGCACAGACACAGTCTCTTTTTACTAGCCCCACAGGAAAAATCCTCTTGAGCGGTAATCAATCATGATCACCCTAGACTCTAGGAGGTCTGCATGAATGTTTCATATAATGCCCTGATGGGACTGACCACAGCAAGAAACTCTACATTTGGGGTGCCTTCCATTCCAGAAGCTGCAGAATGAAAGAAGATGGCATAATTCGGCTGCTGGCAAAGAGGCAGATGCCAAAGCTTTCATAATTTGTAATTTGGATAAATGCTTGCAGAAACTTTACCTTAAAGTGAACTGACTCTGATCCTAAGATGGGGGTTGTCCCTGGCTATTATGAGCAGAGAGGAGCCCACATGGATGGTGGGGGTCTAGTTGAACTTTGAATCCTCATGTCTGTTACATTAGTGAGGGTGCCCACTGGAATCGAGAATGAATTCTCTGCTGGAGATGATGCCTTGAAGGCTGATGTTGCTGGACATGCCAACACAGGTGAGATTTATGATAAAGAGGCAAGTGAAACGTAACATGTTGCATGATCACTTCCGCATGGGGGATGTGGTGGGACAGGTGGGTGTCATTGTTGTCATGTTGTGTGGGAATGTCATCACGTCATCAGCAAGCGGTAGACATAGATGGGAATGGGACATTGTGTCTTCTGTCACGTTGTGGTGGCACCGTAGCACAAGTTGGAGGGCAAGAATGAGAATGGGGATGGGTGGCAACAGTTATGGTGATGGTGATGAGCACTGAGCATGGCAACCAGGGTCATCACTCAGGTACTAACTGGCCTGGGATATGTTGATAAATTGCACTGAAATAATATGTATCATGCACAAGACTAGAAAAAGTGTACTAACATACAGGATTTATGAATCTAATAGTACATGCCTATGTTTTACTAGTATGGATATTGATGGAAATCATATTCTCCACTAGGACCAAGGTCGAGGCTTAGCCCACTAGAAAACTCTGCACCTTCAATTGCCAGTGGTTGTGAACTGTAGGGCATGAAAGAGCCAGCAACTGACAATGAGAAACATGAGCTTGGCCATGGGTCCACTGGAGCAGACGACAATACAGCATAGGAGCTGGAAGGACTCAGAATGGATGAGGGGCCAGCGCTGGGTGATGTATGGACAGTCGCTATGACAGCAGAGGGGAAAACAAACAGTCAAAGCTTAGTGAATGCACTGTTATCCATCCTTTCACTGAGTGGGATTGTGGTGTTAGCAGTTATATGGTTAATAAATAAGAACAAATTGAACTGACAATCCCTGAGTATTCAACGGCTGGAGGTGCACACAGAAAATTGGTCCGGTGGATTCATCCTTAAGCCTGCTGGCAATAGCATCACAATAAGTGTGAAAGATTTTAGCATACTTATTTGTTTTGAATTCAACAGTTTCACTTCTCGAGATCCAATGAAGTGCACAGAGTAACTGATGGAAGATAACAATTAATCAGTAAGTTCCACCACTAATTTTCAATGTACTGCAACACCAGAAAATGCATGCATGCATGTAGGCATAGTAATATAGCTGGAATGGAATTTCACCACCGGTGAAGAATCATGACCATACCAGAAATACAAATAAAACTTTTTCAAAATCAGATGTCCAAATTCCTGCCCAGTACCCTAGAAGTATGTCCAGTCGTTATTGCTACAAGCTGTACCATGTACTCACATTCATTTCCTGTTTGTGAAGGAAAAATTTGTCAGGGGTCGACAGGTCTGTCATCCCCTCAACTAGTGCTTTCAACCTGGTATAGTCTGGGGCTTGTTTGGGCATCAACAGCATGGAGTTTTGTAAGTACTCTTGGCCATAGGTTTCAGCCACTTTGGCCATCTTTGATCGAAATGACAAGAGTGATTGGACAATCCGAGACTCCATGCTTTTTGAAAGTATAGCTGGATCTAACAGGTAATGCATGAGATCAGATGATAGATCAAATGAAAGTTAGTATTTATACCATAATTGGTGGTGAAACATGTGAAGTTGAAACATTCCATAATTTTGTCTTTCCACAGTATCCGATTATGCATGTGTGGTTGTAAGCTGTAACACCAGCTGCTGTTGAGTACCATATCATTGACAAGCACACCAGAGGCAGAGGAAATTAGCAGGGTATGTTCTTCCTTCTCTCGAGCATGGTTGTGGTTCATGCCCAATGCTACCTGAACCTTCCTGGCAGAAGGCAGTACAGGGTATGGACTTAGAGGCCACTAGGGCCTATTTTCATGATATGGAAGTGACATTGGGAAAAGCCCAGTGAGGCCCTTATCAGGTAAAGAAGCCTCATCCTGATCAAACAATATTTCTACTTCTTCCATTTCTTTATGTACTCGACACCCAGATAGTGCTAGTACAACC